>JAANDH010000357.1:217503-263524 GCA_011799765.1 Nymphaea thermarum
ATATATATATATATATATATATATATATATATATATATATATATATATATATATATATATATATATATATATATATATATATATATATATATATATATATATATATATATATATATATATAGTGGCGGAGGGAGGGGAGGGCCCGCCTGGGCCATGGCCCTACCCCAGCCCACGGCAAAAAAAAAATTACATAAAAATCAAAAAATGTTAGTTTGGCATGACCCTACCCTCTCCCTCGCGCCCTCTCTCTGGCCCTATCCTCTCCCTCTCGTCTCGCCCTACCCTCTCCCTGGGGCCCTTTATCTCTAGCCCTCTCATCTTGCCCTACCCTCTCCCTCACGCCCTTCCTCTCTAGCCCTCTCATCTCGCAGTACCCTCTCCTCTCGTCGTACCTTCTCTCTCGTGCCCTTTCTCTCTAGCCCTCTCATCTTGTCGTACCCTCTCTCTCGCGCCCTCTCTCTGACCCTACCCACCCTCGCCGGCCGCCCCTCTCTCTTGCGTCCTTTATGAGTCTCTCTTGCTCACTCCCTTCCTCTTTGAGCCACAGCGAGAGCCGCCCCCCCTGCACCGCCCTCTCTCTGATGCCCTGTTTCTGCCTCTCTAGTCCACACGCAGGCCATTGCCAGCCCCACCCTCTCTCTTGCTTGCTCCTGCCCTTCCATGGCCCACATCACAGGCGGTCGCAGGCCCCACCGTCTCGCTCGCTCCCTCCCTCCCTCCCTGGGCCACAGCGCAGCGAGTAAGCAAAACTGGGTAATGCCTTGTTGCCTACTCGCTTTTTGTCATTGTTGCGGATAAAATTGTTTTGCTTGTTTTGATCTATTTCTCCGTTCATTTTTTATTTTATTTGGGTATATACAATTAAGATATTCATGTATGCGATCATCATACCAGGACAGATGGGTTCTTAATTCTTATATTACTGAATGACTTTTGAACATAGTTTAAAACCAGGTTTTGGAAGCAAAACCTAGTTTTGCCTTGAACCAATCATTTCATGTGCATTTAGATAACATTAAAACTGGGTATACTAAAACTCAGTTTTGAGAACACCTGATTTTCATAAAAAACCTTAATAACCTGCCTCCCACACTTTTGTAGGCAAAAGTTATTTTTACCATGTCATAAAACTAATTAAGTTGTTTAGGAGGGTTATCCAGAGGCTGAATAAAGGAGTGCTAGAAGGGGCCTTAACCCCGCTTTGATTTTGGAAAAAGGTGCATGTTATAGTTAATAAACCTAATTGCCAATTCAACTTTGTTTTGGCGCACTTTTAAAGCTTTAATTCATATGATCAAAGAGAAGGAACCCCGACGTAGTTGATAGTCTGCTGGTAATGAAGAAAATGTCTATAGAATGCAATCTTGCATCCTCTAGATCTGATCTGTTGAGCATATAGGACTCTGGTTTCTTTAGTTTTTTTATATGTTTCGAGTTCGATTACTTCGATATATTTAAATCTTATTGTCTATTTTAAATTTCAGGGTTTTCGTGATTGAATTTCATGTTCTAAACAGTTATTATATATATATATATATATATATATATATATATATATATATATATATAATATATAATATTATATCATATAAATATAATATAAGATAATATAATATAATATATTTTGTTGGACCGTTTGGCCCACCCCTAACAAAAATCGTAGCTCCGCCCATATATATATATATATATATATATATATATATATATATATATATATATATATATATATATATATATATATATATATATATATATATACACACACACACACACACACACACACACATAAATCGCTGGAATCCATCGACCTACGTAAAGTATATGTCCATAAACCACCAGTTTTTCTCTATTTCGAAAAAAGTATTAATATTCACAGAAAATAATCGACAAAAATACAATGAAATGAAAAAATGCGTTGAATCTTCTACTTCATTTACATCTCATGCTGATCAGGGTCTGCATTCGCTGAACTGTAAGTTGATGATCAATCTATTTGCTGATCAATCTCAGTTAACACCGTCGATTGCTGCCTCCAGGAATGGTCGTCCTGCATGAAAGCCCGGATGGAGTGACAGGTCCCTGAAGAAAATAGAGGTGTTATCAGTAAGGAAACTCTTAATCAAGAAGGAAAGGAGGAAAACAGAGGACTCAATGAAGAAACTCCAGCCAGCCGTGACAATGAAAACAGTAATGGCTGTAATCACTATAATGCCAACAAGGAAACACCAGCCCATCATGACGCTGGAGACAGTAACGATTGTAATCGTTACCTTGGAAAGAAGGAAAGAAGGAAACATTGTCATCTGGCCAACCGTGTGAAGAAAGAAATGTAAGATCATTTGGTGGGCCGGCATATGTCTATGAGAAATTTCAGACATTATGGTTGTCTTAAAGTAAATATCCGCTCAAGTGACTGCGTTTTGAGATATTACGTCATTTTAGATGGTATGGGGTAATTTTAAAATGTATAAATACCGGTACGCAATTACAGACTCTTTGATGGGTGGAATTCGTAATTGTCCTCATTATAAAATGGTAGTGGTCCCTGGGGTCGTGCAATGGTTGCTTGAAACGTTGGATTCTAGGGTTGTCTCTTCCCCATCTGAGAGAGACCTCACGTGCGGCCGCAAAGACCCTGGAAGATCCTACCCCGCGATCTACCGTCCAGTTCTTCAGATGGATTCAGGTACGCTTCCGCTTTAAGTTTAAGGTTTTGGTTTAATTCAATGATTTAGCATGAGCATGATCCTGTTTAGGGCATATACGTTTTGGTTTTGTGTATGCATCATGGGGAGAAATCCCAACAATTGGTATCAGAGCTCATGTTCTTTGTTAAATCGTTGGATTTTTGGATGATTTTGTATGTTTTCCGTTCCCATGTTCTTTCTTTCCTCTTTCCTTGGCTGCGAGTATTGTTTTCAAAAAAAAAAAAATCGTGGGCAAACGACGAAAGCCGTCGGGCTATCGCCTGAGGCACAGGGAACGTATGGCAAAGGGACGGCCAGCGTTCGGCAAGAACCGTCGCCGGAAGGCGACAGCCGTCTGCCGGCTCTCCTGGCGCGACCCACCGGCGGCACGTCGGTGGTTCCCCTGCGTCTGTCGCAGTCACGCAAGAAGAAAGAAAAGGGGAAACAGGGAAGGCGACGGTAGGGATGGACGGCCGTTTTCCGGCCGCCAGGCAGGCGTCGGCCGGCCATTAGGCGACGGCCGGACCACCGCGTCCTGGCGACACCCGCCCGCAGCCACCCACGATGTTGGGTGGCCTGTCGGCGGCTTTCTGGCTACCGTTGCAGCCACCCAAAATCAGAAAGGGGCAAAATCAAGAAGGGAGGTGGACGGATGGAATCCGACATCTAGGCGGGCGTCGGCTGACCTCCACCCGTCCTGGTCCAACCCGCCGGCAGCCACCCACGCCGTTGGGTGGCCTGCCGGTGGTGTTCCTCGCCGCTGCAGCAACCGCCCAATCAACTGAAGAAGGGGGCGGAAAACTAGGGGGAAAAACCGGCCGTTGCCGGCTGGTTTTGGGAGGGCGATGGCCGGCCGTCCTAGCGGCACCCGTCGGCGGCCACCCACGGAGTTGGGTGGCCTGCCGGTGGACGACCACCGCCTGCCTGCCGTTTGACAGGCGAGCGGTGGAGGCGACGCTCGCGATCGCGGGTCGGACCGGGTCGGGTCTTGACGGACCCTATCCGGATCCATAAGGCTTAAAAAAAAAACATTTTGCCGCCCGCCCTCCGCCTGCTTTAAAGCTTTTCGGACCGGGTCGGGTCCTGTCGGCCCGACCCGTATCCATGCAGTTTATTTTTAAAGAAATGGTTCATTTTATGTCGAACCGGTTCTGAAAAGGATCGAACCGGTTCATTCGGTTTCAGGACGCTTCGATCCGATTCAGGCCCTTTGAGATCGGTTCAGACATTTTGAAACTGATTCGGATCTTTCCTGGACCGGTTCAGTTGGCTTTCAGACCGGTTTGTACTTTTTTTATAAGCGGTTCAGACTTTTGGGGACCAATTCGAACCTTTTGGGACCGGTTTATTCAGTTTTAGAACCGATTCGGGCATTTTAGAACCGATTCAGTTGATTTTTGAACCGATTCGGGCATTTTCAGACCGGTTCACTTGATATTTAGACCGATTCAGAGTTTTGCAGACCGGTTCATTCAGTTTTGGAACCGAGTTTAGCCAATTTTTAACCGGTTCACTGGGTTTTGGAACCGATACGGTTTATTTTCGAACGGTTCGTCCAATTTTTTGACCGGTTCAGCCCCGTTTAGGGCTATGTGGGTGTTTTAGTTGTGGTTTAAGACCAATACGAGCCATTTTAAGGCCGATTCAGTGGTTTTTTGACCCACTTAAGCACAATTATGGTATCGGTTTATGAAATTTTGGATTTATGTAAGACAATTTTGTATGTGTCACATCATTGAACGATTTGGTTTTGGATTCAATGAATGGCAAATTTTGTATGTAAGTTTTAATTCATGTATCATGTTTTGCATGTTATTAAAGTTGTGGGTGTACTTTAGATGAATGTTTGAATTATGAATTTGATCTTTGGCCTTGTCTGTTGTTTGAAATGAGTAAGTTTGTACTTTATGTCACCAAAGTGACCTCTGTTGTACGAATTTGCCTGTTTTGAACATTAGATGTTAATATACTTAATCCATGCGGGCAATGATCAGCCCAAAGGAGGATTGTTGCTTGGTCAGGTTTAAGTATACAGGGCAATGCATATGTGATAATTTTTTAGGTTTTCATGTGGATAATGAGTCAATCCAAAGATGAGCTCGTTGTTTGACATGGTTAATTATCTATATTAATTGTTGACCAAGGATGTCACTTGCAGTTAGTATTTCAATCCAAAGATTGGATATTAACGTTGCATCGGTACCTTGTGATGGGTTTTGGGTCATTGTGTTAAATTCATTTATATTTGTTGTTTCATCTTTGTACATGTATTGATTGTGAGCATGCTTTGGTTTGTTCTTTGTATAGTGAGTTCTGCTTATATGATATTTGCAAATTTTGAGTACTATTCCTGAGTTAAATGATTCGATTTTTCAAGTAAGAAAAGAAAAACTGTTAAGAAGTTGCAGTTGACCAATCATCCGTTAAGAAACAAAAGAAGCATAAGGAAGGCCTATCAGGCTGCTTCTTTTGCAAGGGTGAATGTCATATAAAGGAGGATTGTACTGAGTATCACGCATGGCGTGAAATGAATGGTACACTTCTCACTTTGGTTTGTTTTGAGGTTAATTTAACTTCAGTACCCAGCAACACTTCGTGAGTAGATTCGGTGTTACTACTCACACAATGTCTATACAAGGTTGCCTAAATTGTCGAATGCCAAATGATGCTGAAAGATTCATCTATGTGGGCGATGACAAGAAGGCAAAGGTTGAAGCAATAGCAGATTTTCGGTTATTGTTAAAGATTTGTTGTTATTTGAATTTGACAGAAACTTATGTGGTACCATCGTTTAGAGGAATTTGGTTTCTATTTCCTCGTTGAACAAATTTGGTTGTTATTGTTCATTTGTAGGAAGTAGATTTAAGTTGTTTTTGTATTCAAATTTGAATTGCACTAGTTCCTTGTCTGGTAGCAATAACCTCTATTTGCTTGATACAGTTGCTTCATATCATGAAACCTTGCATGTTATGTCTAGTGGTACTGAAGGAAAATTAGCCAATGAGAATTTCGTTATGTTGTGGCATAAGCGCTTAGGGGATATCTCTGAAAAGAGGATTAAAAGGCTTATGTCGAATGGAATTCATGCATCCCTTGATTTTGTAGACTTTAACGTTTGCATGAGATGCATAAAGGGAAAATGAACAAACATTAAGGGGTTATAAGTTTTATAATCCATCCAGTAAGTCTTTCTTTCAAACGGGAAATGCCCATTTCTTTGAAGATATTGAGTTTGAGGGAGGTGATCAGGTTAGAATCATTGCCTTTGAAGAGGGACTTGAGTCCACTCTATTCAGAAGAAGGCAATGATGTCGATCTTCATACTGGAGAACAAACTGAACAACCTCAAGAAAATCAAGTAGAGGTGCCACTGAGGAGATCCACTAGAAAGAGGAGAAATACAATGTCAAATGATTTTGTCAATCTCCAAGAACATGATGTTGATATGGGCTTAATGGAGGATGATCCTGTCAACCTCCAGCAAGCAATAAAGAGTTCTAAATCTCTTGAGTGGATAGATGCCATGAATGAGGAAATAAAGTCCATGATGGATAATGACGTATGAGAAGTTGTTCCCTTGCCTGAAGATGTGAAACCCATTGGTTGTAAATGGATATTTAAAACCAAGAGGAATTCGTTAGGAAACATCGAAAGACATAAGGCACGTCTTGTTGCAAAGGATTTTACTCAAAAGGAAGACATTGATTATACAAAGACTTTCTCTACAGTTTTGTTGAAAGACTCTTTCAGGACTATAATGGCACTTGTAGCTCATTTTGACTTAGAGCTGCATCATATGGATGTTAAGACAACGTTTCTAAATGAAGACATTGATGAAACGATATATATGGTGCAACCGGAAAACTTTGCTTCAGGTGATGCAAAGAAAATGGTCTGCAAACTCAAGAAATCCATTTATCGGCTAAAGCAAAATTTCAGTCAATGGTATTACAAACTTCATCAAGTTATAGTTTCATTTGGTTTCGAGACTAATATGGTTGATGAATGTGTATACCAAAAGTTCAGTGGCGGAAAATTTATCTTTCTGGTTTTATATGGCGTTGATATATTGCTAGCAAGTAATGATGTAGGCATATTGCATGAAACTAAGAATTTCTTGTCAATAAAGTTTGACATGAAAGATCCTGGTTGTGCATCTTTTGTATTGGGGATCCAAATATTTCGAGATCGTTCTCGGGGTATTCTTGGATTATCACAAAAGGCCTATATTGATAAGGTGCTTCAACGATATGACATGAAAAATTATAAACCAAGAGATACTCCAGTTATTAAAGGAGACAAGTTTAGTCTCAAAGAGTGCCCTACAAGTGAAATCAAATCTAAGGAAATGGAAAGGATTTCCTATTCGTCTGTTGTGGAAAGACTTATGTATGCTCAAGTTTGTACTCGTTCGGATATTGCATTTATCATTGGAATGTTAGGCAGATACTTAAGTGATCCTGGTATGGATCATTATAAAGCAGCCAAAACAGTTTTGAGGTACTTACAAAGAACATAAGATTTTATGCTCACATACAGGAAGCCAGACCAGTGGAAGATCATTGGGTATTCAAATTCTGACTTTGCTGGGTGCCTAGACAGTAGCATAGTATGTTAGGAGGCATCCAATTAGGCTTTATCATTGCAAAATTTTGTCCCGGGGGGCTGCGCATTGTGAGTGGTATAAAAATGTCACTATGGTTGTTGTGTGACAATAATTCAGCAGTCATGTACTCTTATAACAGTCATAGTTTGTCAAAGTCGAAGCACATCGACATTAAGTTTTTAGGTTGTTAAAGAGAGGATACATAATGGTCAAGTGTCTAAAGCATATTGAGACGAACTTCATGATTGCGGATCGGCTTACTAAGGATTTAACACATGAGGTCTTTAACGAACATGTTGTTCGTATGAGGGTGTTATCCTTGGATGATGTGCTGGTTTAGTGGGAGTTTGTATTTTGTTTGCTCTAATGTATGGACACATATTCAGTTTTTTCTGCAGAATAAAGTTTAAAGTTCTTTGGTTCCATTCTGTGTTTATGTGGTTATGTTTTGATCTGCATAAGGTTTTAAAGTTGGACCAGTTGAGAATAGACATGTTGTAATCACATTACATGTAATTCTCATGCTATACATCCATATCAGATCTATGTCATTGATTATGTTAACATTTGTGATCATTGAAGGTTTAGCTAATTTTATTATAGCGAAAGCCGCTTTGGTTCTATGTTGATATGGCCATGGACGAGATTGGTGAAAATGACGTTTAATAAGATAGCAATTATGAGCTCCTAAGGTTTTGTGTAATGTCTGAATGTATAAAGACATATTTGGCCCAAGTGGGAGATTGTAAGATCATTTGGTGGGCCGGCATATGTCTATGAAGAATTTCAGACATTATGGCTGTCTTAAAGTAAATATCCGCTCAACTGATTGCGTTTTAAGATATTACGTCATTTTAGATGGTATGGGGTAATTTTAAAATGTATAGATACCGGTACGCAATGACGGACTTCTTGATGGGTGGAATTTGTAATTGTCTTCACTATAAAATGATAGTGGTCCCTGTGGTCGTGCAATGGTTGCTTGAAACGTTAATTTCTAGGGTTGTCTCTTCCCCATCTGAGAGAGACCTCACGTGCGGCCGCAAAGACCCTGGAAGATCATACCCCGCGATCTACCGTCCAGTTCTTCAGATGGATTCAAGTACGCTTCTGCTTTAAGTTTAAGGTTTTGGTTTAATTCAATGATTTAGCATGAGCATGATCCTGTTTAGGGCATATACGTTTTGGTTTTGTGTATGCATCATGGAGAGAAATCCCAACAAGAAATACAAAGACAATGGCTGGCCAGGCAGCTGTCAAACAGAGAGACACAACTCAACAAAGAAATAACGACTGTAAATCAGATATAGTTTCCTTCTGTAAAGATCGATATAGATCTTGTAATTCAGGAAATAATGATGCTTGTAATTCTATTATAAATAGAAGAAAGAACCAGGCCTATCGACACTAAGAACGATAGTGGCCCTTGTGGATGTAGGTGTGATTTTACACCGAACCACGTTAAACCAGGCGTTAGTCCCTTAAATCTCTATTTTTCTTTATGGTATCAAAGCAGGACAACCCTATGGCGCAGAGCAATTCTTCCTCAAGCATGGCGTCAGCTCCAAGCAAATACCCTTACCCATACAATCTGAACGTTGCCAACTTTGTGTCGATCAAGCTCAATCAAGGTAATTTTCTGCTTTGGCAAACACAGATGACGGGGCTCATCGAGAGCCAAGATATGACTAGTTTCCAAGATGGAGAATACCAGCCGCCCGCACAGTTCCTCACCGCCTCTGCTGAAAGTACAGTCACAGGACTGAATCCCGACTATCTTGCTTGGCGAAAGTCGGATCGTCTTTTTAATGGATGGATCACTGGGACTCTTGCGGAGGAAATCCTTGGCATTATCATCGGACAACAAACTGCCATGAAGGTATGGACCACTCTAACTCAGCATTTCGCTAACAAATCTCAGGAGCGAGAAATGTTTCTTATGCAAAAACTTCAAATGCATAACAAAGGGAAATCGTCCGTTGATGAATATATTCGCAGCTTCAAGAAAATTTCCGATGAGCTCGCTGCCATTGGAAAGCCTATTACTGACGAAACAAAAGTCTTTTGGCTCCTCACTGGTCTCACAAAAGATTATGAATCTTTTCGAACAACCTTATCGACAACCATGCTGAAACCACCAGCACCCTCATATCTTGAGGTAGTTGCTCTTCTTCAAAATCATGAAACTATGAGGACGTTAGAAGAAGATTCTCCTAGCACCCATGTTGCTTTTTTCAGCTACCGTCAACCTAATCAACGGTACAAGGGAGGCAAAAATCAAAACTTCAATTCTAAAGGACATGATTGTAATCGTTACCTTGGAAAGAAAGAAACATTGTCATCTGGCCAACCGTGTGAAGAAAGAAATACAAAGACAATGGCTGGCCAGGCAGCTATCAAACAGAGAGACACAACTCAACAAAGAAATAACGACTGTAAATCAGATATAGTTTCCTTCTGTAAAGATCGATATAGATCTTGTAATTCAAGAAATAATGATGCTTGTAATTTTATTATAAATAGAAGAAAGAACCAGGCCTATCGACACTAAGAACGATAGTGGCCCTTGTGGATGTAGGTGTGATTTTACACCGAACCACGTTAAACCAGGCGGTAGTCCCTTAAATCTCTATTTTTCTTTAGTCCCTTGGGCAACAACTCAAAACAGCAGCCAACTTCCGGTTTCTTCGTTGTTCATTTTCATGTTCACAACCTCTTCAAGCAGCCTTTCAAGCAGCCTGATGGCATCAAGCGATTGAATCCACCGGCAGAACAGAATGCAGACCAATAGAAATGCTGCGAGTACTTTCTTCATGGTTCGTTCCATGCTGTAGCTCAAACTTCAACACACAGAGACAGAGAATTATCTTTGGAAGAAAAACTTCGAAGAAGGAAACAGAGCTAGCGTTCTCTTTCTGCTCTGATGGTTGCTTAAAACATATAGGGAACGTTTCATGGGTTTTCCATTTATTTAGAGATCTCGTCTTCAAAGGTTGACCAATTCCTTTTTGGGTTTCACACCTTTTGTTTGAATAGATCGGTTCAATGGAACTGGAGAGTACACAGGTATAGACCCAACTACCCGAGTAACGACCATATATGCACTACTACTCGGCTGGGATACATGATGAGTTCATACATGCATACTGCTTTATATAATGAATACATTGTTATACGTATATTGTAGCTAAGCAGGAGGGAACTTCACCTCCCAAGTGATAGGCCCAAGAAGTCCTTCTTTCCCCTTACATTCATGGTTTAGAGTTGTATCGAGACATATATGTATGTATGTATGAAAAGTTTGTGCCAAAAGCATATGAGAAAAGAGAATGTGAACATATCTTTTAATAAAGAATGAGAAATCTATTTGGATGCAGAAATGTGATTGTCCATTTATTAGCTGTATGTTGCATGTTAGTCTTTGTTATGAAATACCTTCTTTAATATAAGTAGTGAATTCTTTCTCTACAAAATCTCTCCTATACTAAAAAAACATCGACACACATTTTCGTATGAATGTTCTTCTAAGTAGGAAGTTTTGAAAATCACATAACTTTTAAGGGCAAAGTTGTTCGCATTATCTCATTATTCATGCTCCAAATTTTAATTAGGAGTCGTTTGATTGCAAGAAAAATCGTTGACATGCTATGTATGAGGTGGAAAGTTTTCTGGAAAAAATAGTCAAAGTCCCCCAGTCCAGATCACTGTTTGCTGGACTTGAAAGCTTTTTAATGTATAATATTTGTGGCCGAGAGTGTTGGAGCTCCAAAAAGACTGAAAAGCTCCACCTAACATAAGACAAAAGAAGGATGTACATAAGGCCAAAGGGAAAAGACCCTACCAAAATCTCAATGTCCTTTTCCTTCCCACTTACAAGAAGACTCGGATCCAACAACAATAAATTAGGGTAGCTGCAGGGCTGCACAAGAGTCGAGTTGATCTAGGGCAGTTCAAGCTCGACTCGATTCGAAAAATTCGAGCTTGAATTCAGCTCGAACTTAAGTCAAGGCATTACAGAACAGGCTCGAGCTTGACTTACGACACAACATTGAGCTCGATTGGCTTAACTTGCTTAACTCATCTCTGTTAAACCTGTTTTGTTTCTTTCAACTTGTTTAGTTGCTACTTGTTTAATTAATCCTTTATTCAATATTCATTATGTAGAGAGCCAAATCAAGCTTTTACAACTCAAACTCGACGCATTTAATATTTCAAGTATATGTTGGTACTCGTGCTAAAAAAGTCGAGCTTGGGTCGAATTTTGACAAGAGTTCGAGTCGAGCTTGACCCTCTTAACTGATTGTGCAGCCCTAGCTGCAGCTGGTTGACGTTTGCTCCTCCAAAATCAAAATTTTGGAACTGAAAACACGCTGCCATTTTCTAAAATGGATTCATGTTTATATTGGGTGGACCTAAAGAGATGGAGTTGCATTGCATGCATCAGCCTGTACACGTGACATATGTACACCCCCAAAGAAAAGAGAGTGGGTTGTGGCATTTTACAAATTTTTTATCATGAGGTGTATTTTTTAGTCTTTTTATTTGTTTAAATCACATTTTCATCTTTTTTTTGCAACTTTCTTCTGATTTTCTTAAGGGTATTCTAGTCATTACACACCCCTGTGCTCAAGGGTGTGTGCATGTAACTAGTTTCGGGATCAAAATACCTGAAACTGTATTTCTACTGTTTGATGGTTGTGGATGGAAAAGTATTGGGTTTTTTGTGACGTGAAAACTTTCTTGAATTTGTGTAAAAGACTTCGGGTCGAAGTAATTCTTTTGAAATCATGAACCATCATTTTATAAATTTATCAAAAATAATGTGGCTGGAATGGAAAATTAATTTCCATAGTGTATAAATGTCGGTGGAACGAACTGTCACCCAATTTCCGTCCTCAATTTCCGGTCATGCGTTTTTCACCCATAAGTTGCTAAGCGCAGTCGACCGTGACCGAAGTAGCACTCGGAGTGGAGCTGGGCTGATAAATTTTTGCCATTTACTACCTAGGCCTGGTTCGGGCCAGCCCGTTGCCTGGCCCAACTGGCTGAGCCGGGGTGCTTGGGTTCAGACTCCTGCCCGGCCTAACTATTAATTGGCTGAGCACCGAGTCATGAAAGAATATTTGGTAATTTATTAAAAAGAAATATCTTTTATATATATATATATATATATATATATATATATTTTAATTTTTAAGTTTGTCTTTATAAAAAGTTCTTTTTAATAATAAACTAAAAATATTTTAGTCAACTAATCATATTGGCAAGGTCATTCGTACACCAACACGGCGTAGTTATTTTCCTGAAGTTCATCGATCAACGAACTCAACAACCAATTCCCCATCATAGTTTTGTTTCACCTACCCTGACAATGAAATTTTTATCAAACTCCTATTGCGATTGACGAGCGTGGAATGAGTCCTGGACAGACCATGTGTTCCAAGGGCTGGTAAGACCTCTTCTACACATGGCTACAATATTATTCTATAATCTACTTCACGCATGCATCGTAACTGCTAACTTTTCTCATATTGCCTGAGTAAATTTTGGGACGCGCTCAAAAATCGTCTCGTCTGTTCTGTTCTACGCACTTACTTGTGACTATTTGCCCAAACTGCCTCGGAAGAAAAAAATTCCGATACGGAAACAATTATCCGTCACCACCTCCGGCCAATATTGGAACTTTTTAACTTGATGGTATCATCTGCCAAGACGCTTTTGGAAGATATTTCTAACTGTCACTTTCTAGAACTTTTTTGTTTCAAATGATGACAATATTTGAAAATATATATTAACGTTGCTCTTGAATCATGTGGTGAGACTCGCCATTTTCACTGAAAGCGGTGGGATGGGATCAGATTGCCGTCCACCTGTGCACAGTTTACTTATTGGCGGAGTATTAAAGTTTCTAATAATTAAACAATCATTTAACTACAATCCAATTTGAAATGTCTGCTTTAATAAGATTAGCTCAAGCACCCACCAGCAGGGAGCAAAGCCAGTAATTTTTTGTTGTAAGGATCAAACTACAATTTCAAAATTTTAATCAAATAGATTATTGCCGCATGAGAGAAGACAAAAAAACTTCATTATATCCCTTTTAAAATCTTTTTTTTTTTTTTATTTAGTACGGTGGATGAAATATGCAGATGGAAGATAATCTCTTCCTTTGTCTTAACGATTGCTAACTAATTAAATAGACGTCTACAATCAATATAAGGATATTTTTCACTTAATAATTAGTAATGACTAATGAGAGATGTTGTGATAGGTAGCCCCATAATATGATTGATGTAAGGTTGGAAACAAGTAGACCAATCTAGACACTTATACATGGATATATGAGTGGATTAGGTTGGGCCCAGAAGCAGTTTTTGGCTCACGTATTTAAAAAATAATATTATTCACAGTAAAGAATCAACAAAAATACAAAGAAACGAAAAAATGTGAGTCTTCCACTTCATTTACATCTGATAATGATCAGGCACTGCATTCGCAGAGCTATAAGCTGATCATCAATCTAGTTGCCGATCGGTCTCACTTAACACCGCCGATTGCTTCCTCCAGGAACGGTCGTCGTGCATGAAGGCCCAGACGGAGTCACAGTTCCCTTCAGCGACTCAAACAGCTGCCAACTTCTTGTTCCTTCGTTGTTCGTTTTCATGATCACAACCTCATCAAGCGGCCTGATTGCTTCAAGAGGTTGAATCCACGTACAGAACAGAAAGCAGATCAATAGAAACGCTGCAAGAACTTTGTTCATGGAGCGTTCCATGCTGTAGTTCAAACTTTAACAAACCAAGACGGAGAATTCTCTATCAAAGAGATACTTGGAAGAAGGAAAGGGCGCTGGCTTTCTCGTTCTGCTATGAATAAGGTTGCTTAATGCTTCCGCAGTTCAGAAGAAAGAGAAGCTTGTCCAAGAGAAGTTTTTGGTTGTGGCAGGTCGATGAGTTTCAAATGCTTATATATATATATATATATATATATATATATATATATATATATATATAGAAGGAACACTTTATGGATTTCCCGTTTATTTAGAGATCTCGTTCTCAAAGTTTGACCAAGAAGTTTTCTCGGTTTTGCTTCTTTGGATTGAATGGAGCGGGTCAACAGAACAGGAGAGTACGCGGTATGGACCCAACTATCCGTTGAATTGAAATGTCTAACAGCAGAATAACGAGCGTATATATATATATATATATATATATATATATATATGCACGGATACAAGGGTGGATGCATGATGAGTTCATACATGCCAAATTGAAGTTTCAAAATTTTGAGTAGAATTATATTTTTTTTTTAATATAAAACAAGTAAAACTTTTTAAAATTTACATGTAAATTTTAAAAATAAATGTTTTGAGATGGACTCAAGGTCCTTGCCAGCCTACACCTCTGCCTCTGCGTACATGGATAGTATTCTATATAATTCCTGTAAATTGCGATATGTATATTTACATATTTTGGTTGAGCAAGAGGGAACCCCACCGCCGGGGTGAGACTTGGGATCTAGATAGAGGGGCTTGGGAAATGTAAAAGGACATGAGGAAACATGATATGATTTTTTTTTTTTTTTTGTTAAATCTACTTGGATGGAGAAATGTGATTGTCCATTTATTATCTATAAATGATACATTATATGACTAGTTACGTCTAATTCTTTGTTATGAAATAGATTTTACCGTTTTTAATACAATTAGTCAATATTTAGGCCGAAAAATGTAAAGCATTCAAACTAACGGGTTGGACGAATAGCTTCAACTCATCTTCATTCTAATCTTGTGTGCGTTTGAGGTAGTTTCTTGTTTTATGATGGCCGGGGACCTTGAAATTGTGAAAAAATGATTTTCAATATTTAAAGAAATGTGAGAGCTACAACAATGCTTTCTCAGCGAAGTCTCTGCTAGTAAGGAAAATCTAACAGACACTCAAAGCTTTCACATAATTCTCAAACTAGGGCTTCTTGACAGAAACTGTGAAGCCATGTTTCATGTTACGCCTGGGTGTTTTGGTAATTTTATGGGTCGAAATCTTGGGATTCTTTCTTTTAAAATATGGGGGAGAGATTCTAAAATTTAGAGTATTTTTGGCCAATCGATACACATGACACATCATTCCTTATTAGGCTGCTATAAAGGAACATGGCAAAAGTGTTCCGTTAGATATCTAATTCAAATTTGACACTCTTAACGTAAACCAACTCTTTTTTTTCCTTTTTTTTCTTGAACCATGTGTCTGAAGGGAGCTTTATTTTGAGAGGGATAGCAAACGTCTCTCCTACTTTCCCTGTACAAAACTGCGAGGGCCGACTCCCTGTCAATCTGTGGTGGTGAGAAGAGAAAGTTAAGTGTGCCCGGCGCACCGAGATATTTTGAAAAATTTATTAAAAAATTGTTTTTCATAGTCTTTCTACTTTTTTTATTTTCAATTTCACCTTTACAACAAGATTTCTCTTTCAAAAAAATTGTGCACCAGTACGACTGACATGACCTGGTTCAGGTGGTAAAGACAATCATCTACTTCTCAAACGGTGAGGCGATAATAAAAAGGGTCCATAGAGAACATGAGGGTGCTGGGGAACCTGGTTATATATATGCCGACATCGAAATCCAATTACAAATAAATGTTCAAATAGTAAAATCCTATTTTTATCTTAGAATTTGAACCCAATTTCAAGTCACAGTAAGAGATATCTAAATGGTTGTGCAGGGTAATATCATACCGATTACCGTTGAATTTGAACCCGTCGAGCTGCCGAATATAAAACCGGAAAAAAGTGACAATCGCCCTAAATAGGGAAGAACTAAAAAATTAAAAATGGAGTATTATTTATAAAATTTTAAATTTTTTAACAAACACCAATATGCAAATTTCAGCACCTTTCATTTGGTACTGGAAAATTAAACCTCACCTGGCCGTGCTAGCAGCAGGTAAACTTTAAAATAATATATTTTATTATTAAAAATATATTTTATATTTAACAAAATTTATTTTATATTATAAAAAATATTTTTTTATTATAACCAGCCCAACCCTCTGAATCAGGCATTGGGTCCAGGCCCAGACCCGGGTTTTGGACATCGAGTCGGTCCGGACCCAATTCTTACCAGTCCAGGTCGGGTCTGGTCGATGCCTAAGTCTATCCAACAGCAGTTAGATGTCCATTGTTATTGAAGTGGCAGAATAGAGAAAGACTGGTAATCCTTTAGAGGGGGCCTGATTTTTTCAAGAAGCTGAATTCATGCGCCCAACATATTTCAACATCAACACTGCAAATACTTTTTTCATTTGTTGACCTAAATTGGATCGATTGACATTACTAAATACGAGAGAAGTGGGCAAATTGTATCAAAGCCGGCTGTGTAGGCCTGGTGGGGTCACACCGCCGAGGGCCGCTCGAAGGTAGGCACGTAATAAGGCCCTACCAATGCAACTGATTCATGAATTTTTGTGCATCAATTTGGTTTATGGTAAAAAAATGTCCACGGTTCCAATAATACCCATAATTTTTGTAGATATGAAAAAAAACAAAAAAAAAGTTTAAAAATTAAAAACAACATCTCTTAGTAATAATTTTCAAAATGTCTCAACTCCCAACCTGTTTTTCTTTTTTTCTTTATTTTTGGTACATGTGTTGCGTGCACCGCTAGGGAAAGACATGCGTTTGTTTAATGACCTTTTCAAGTTTTGGACCATATGACCTTCACCGGAACCGGGTCAAGACGAGCAACGGACCAGACCAGAGCTTTTGAATTCTAAATTCAAATTCAAATGGGATCTGATACGCGTAGACTCATGCAGTGTTCGGATGGAAATAACGCTGCAATCCTGCCGGGAATAAGATACTTTTTTGAGTGAAATGGGAGAGAGAAATGAGAGAGAGAGAGAGAGAAAATTTGCTCTGTTTTAAAAGTTAAAACCAGTCATTTGGTGAATCGGTTTTGACAATATTATGTAGAGTACCGGTTTGAAAGTTGAGTCGAGTTCTTGAAACTCAAACTTGACTCATTCATCGTCTTGAGTATCTTTGCAAGCTTGAACTCGACTCACTTATGAACGAGTCGAGCACAAGCCGAGTTTTTCTGAGCGAGTTCGAGTCTAGCCCAAATTCGCTCGGCTCGTTGTACAGGGCTACTCTTACTCCACTGTTTAGGTTGAGGAGTGGAATGAGTCGGAGTAAATCACATTCAACATCATGCGTTCCAAGGGCTGGTAAGACCCACCACTTCTTTGTAATTAATGTATAATTTCCTTCATGCCTGCAACATATGTGCTAAATTTTCTCCACTTTGTAATGTGGAACCGACGGCCTTAATGTAGCTTGCTTTCATCACATGTTTCTTAGTATTTGCAAAGGGAGCTACTGAACAATGTTTAAGACTTACAGATTACACAAGATTAGTACAATGTTTAAAACTTACAGATTACACAAGATTAGTACAATGTCTAAAACTTATAGATTACACCAGATTAGAAGATACGGCTGAGGAGAAGAAAAACACTGACAACTATCTTATATTCCTAATCTAAGGAAACTGAAAACAATTAATCTTTGTAGATAATGCAATTCATCATTTTCAACCTGTTACGTGATTATACACATGATTACGTTCGTAGATTCTCCTTCTTTTCTCCTTTTTTTTCGTTACCCTAAGGAGCGCGGAGACAGAATTTTTTTTTATGGGGCATTAAACATATAGTTGACAATCAAGTCTACATAAGTTCTTGGAGCAGTGACTTGGGTCTAGTATAATTTATAATAAATTCACATAGTTTTATATTCAATTAGTATTTGAGTTGTTTTGCTAGCTTATACAGAAAGCCGTGTTTCACATTCTACTTCATTGGCCAACTTTAGTTGAAGCTGGACATCAATATAAAAACAATCAGGAGCGAAGTCCGGAAGTTTTCGTTGCAATGACCAAACAAGGGCCTTAATAGAGTTTTAATTTTTGTTTATATAAGTTAAATTAAAATTTTTAAAATTTACATTTATCTGTTTTGAATTTTTAACAATTTCATTAGGGCCGGTCCAGCCTTGGCCACTGTCACACAGCAAAACATGTGTCAACTTCACTGCAATGGGATTTTTAAAGTGCTGCTGTCGAGCTTACGCCGGAGATGGATGAAATAAATTATATTGTTAAAAATATCATAATAGGAGATAAGATTTTTCTCACTACTACTTGCTGTTATTGTAACCGTGCATGGTGGCCTTTCATCAATCAAAATTAGATCTGGACATCGGGCCCGGGTTTGGGACTGGGTTCAAGCTCGAAAAAACCGGCTTGGGCTGACTTGATAATGTATCAGGCAAATTCGGGCCAGCTCAACGAGGCCCGATTCGGTTTGATAAATTTTAATTATTATTTTTATTTTATTAATAATAAATAATATTATTGATTTTATATTAAAAATTATTTTTTTGTTATTACCAGCCGAGCCAAGTTGGGCCAGAACTCCGGTTTCAAGCATTGAGCTCAAACCCAAGTTTTGAACATCGGCCCGGCAGAACCCTATTCTCTTTGGGCCAGCTCGGTGTCAGGCCTAATTAATTGAAAACCTCATCCTTCAACATTGACCTTCTTGCCAAAGGTTGACACTTGAGTTGTACCATCAAATATTTTATTTTCATCTTCAATTACATTTGTCGTTCAACGTCCCTGGAATACGACCGCCTTATAAACAATATATGTTTGTAATCTCTGCTTTGTTTTCGGCATCAAAGTTATAACTATATATTCACAGTAAAGAATCAAGAGATCAAATACAATAAGAATAAAAGAATGAAAGAATATGTAGAATCTACAACTTCCTCATACTCATGGCATCCTTCCTCTTCAACTCATCTGTACTAGCATCTCAGAAGCTGATTAATTTCAAGATCGATGGTCTCAACAGGGACGCTTGCTTCCTCCGGGAACGGTGGTTTCGCATGAAGGCCCAGATGGAGTCGGTGGTCCCTTGGGCAGCAACTCGATCGCCAACCAGTTTCTTGTTTCCATGTTGTTCACCTTCATGATCACTGCCTCATGGAGAGGCCTGATTGCCTCAAGGGGTTGAATCGACAAGGAGAACAGATCACATATCAAGCAGAAGGCCGCGAGAACTCTCTTAATTGATGGCTTCATTTAGTTTGAAGTTTGAATATTCAGATGAAAGTGAGCTCCTTCCGCAAATACTACTGCTGCTCCCTCTCCCTTTCTCTCTCCCGCTCTGGTGATGACTTCGAGTTTGTGAAATTTGAAAGAAGACGTAGGAGTTGATAGAGATTCGATGACAGGTCTCGTTATCGAGTTGGCGTTTCTGGTTGAGTTTCTTGCAGATTTATAGAAGCGAGAAGACGTTGAAGTACTTTTGTGGTTGAGTTTTCTGGTTGACCTTTTCTGGTTTTGCTGCGGGAAACGTTTCAAGACGAATAAACAGACCGGACCACCATCTTTGAGTTGAAGTTCTCAAGCCCGGTTCGGTCAATACGTGTCGATGATACGTACGGACGTTGCAAACACGATCGATTTGTGCGGGATTTATATATGTCGAGTCCGGTTTGCTCCTCGTTCATACAAAATCCAGGCCATGTAAATTTGACTGCTTAACAGTGTTTAGGTTTAGTCAAAATTTCGTTAATATAAAGCATGAGAAACTGATTTGGACAATCTACTTTGTTTTGACAGTTCATTTGAATTTTTTTTGGACTTCCAAATTCAAATTTGTAATTTGGCTTAAGTTCCTACTCAAGTTTTCATGGTGCACTTGTTCTTGTTTCTTAATATAATAGAGGGTTTGAATATATATTATATATAAGAGATCGGGTCCTGGCCAAGTTTTAGTCCAAAACAAGCCACAAATACTCTATCTCGGCAATGACTATGCTCCTGGCCCAGTGGGCGCCGACCTGGCCTGATTAGGATCAAGTTTAAAAAAACAAATTGTGTTTTTGACTTTGAAATTTGAGTGACCCATTTCATCTTTAGGGTTCCCTAGGAAAAACGATACATCATTAAATGTGATTAAAAGAAGTCTTGGAGTTGGGAAGCTTTGAAAACAGGGATGAAAAAGAAACTCCAAAATTTTTTGAGGATTTTTAGCCATGGATCGATGGCTCTTGTGGGGATTGAACCAATGAAATGCCCCCATAAAATGGTGTTTCACCTTTTTACCGTGTGTTTGTGTGTGTTGGGAGGCATTTAACATCTTACTAGGAAATAGAATCCGATTCAGATTTAAGAAATAACATGTAATTGAAGTCGCATTTAGATGTAAATAAATAACCAATCAGTATTAGATTTTGATTGAATTTTAAACTTATATCCTATGTCTAATATTGTCAACTTTCCCAACTAATTCTTAACATATCATGGTACGGTTCAGATTTGGTTTAAAAGTTTGATCCCACTGTAAATTTAAAAATCGGATGTGGACTATGTTCAGATTGTGAATTCGTATTTGAATTGAGATATGTGATAGCGTACTTTCATTATGCATATATAAGTCCCAGTTCAGATCTGAATTTATGACTATCCAGTAAAGTGTTGATATATTAAATGTTACATCCCAATTAAATCTGATCAATTAACCTTCCAAAAGGAAACCTAACCAGCTGCTCATATTAGGCCTGGGCATCCGGCTCGGCCTGGCCTAATAAGAGTCAGGCCCATGTCGGCTTGATGTCTGAAACCCAAACTCGGGCTCAGCTTTGAAACCCGAGCCAAAGCCCGACCTGGTTAAAATAAAAAATATTTTTTAAATATAAAATTATTGAATATAAAACATATTTTAAATAATAAAATATACATCATTATTAAACAAAAATAATATAAAAAATAAATCAAACAGAATCAGTCCCCATAAGGTCAACTTGGGCTCCGGCCCGATCGAACCTGGTACCGGATACCTGTCAGGCACTCGGCCCATTGCATAGGTTTAGCTCATATGGTGTACGCGTACAATCCAGGTCTTGGAGAAACACTATATAAGAGCGTAGTCATATACCGTTGGCGGACTGACACACCAAGTTCAGATTGGGCGAACTTCTTTGAACGAGTTTTGTTCCTGCAAGGAGGAGCACACACAGTAGTTGACTCAACATGGGGGTGAAAGCTGGGGTATATAATATACATGTAAACAAGCAAGAGATACTGGGAAGCACAAATTGGTTGAAGAACACATGGGGGTTCGAATAAATTGTATGTCGTGTCCATCAGATTGATTGTTGTCCTAGGAGAGTCATAGAGGAATTTCATTATATCCCTTTTAAGATCATTCTTTTTATTTTATTTAGTACCTTATAGGGGTAGACGATAAATGCACATGGCCCAAAATGTCTTTTTTTTTTTTTCTTAGCAATTGCTAACTAATCAATTACAGGTGCAAAATCAATATAAGGATATTTCTTATGTAAATAATTTGTAATAACTAATAAGAGATCTTCTGACTTATAGTGGTAGCATACAAGTAGACCCATCAAGACACATACTATGAAACGAAAGAATGTGACAGCCTTCCTCATCCTTTACATCTCATGATGATCAGGCTCTGCAATTGCAGAACTATTAGCTCATGATAAACCTATTTGTTGATCGGTCTCAGTTAACACCGTCGATTGCTGCCTCCAGGAACGGTCGTCCTGCATAAAGGTCCAGACGGAGTCACAGGTCCCTTGGGCAGCAACTCAAACAGCAGCCAACTTCCGGTTTCTTCGTTGTTCATCTTCATGTTCACAGCCTCTTCAAGCGGCCTGATTGCTTCAAGCGGTTGAATCCACGTACAGAACAGAAGGCAGACCAATAGAAATGCTGCAAGAACTTTCTTCATGGTTCGTTCCATGCTGTAGAATTCAAACTTCAACAAACGAGGACAGAGAATTCTCTATCAAAGAGATACTTGGAAGAAGGAAACGGCTCTAGCTTTTTATTTCTGCTATGAATATGGTTGCTTAATGCTTCCGCAGTTCAGAAGAAAGAGAAGCTTGTCTGAGAGTAGTTTTTGGTTTTGGCAGGTCGATGAGTTCCAAATGCTTATATATATAGATGGAACGGTTTTTGGGTTTTCCATCTATTTAGAGATCTCGTCCTCAATGTTTGACGAGGACATTTTCTGGGTTTTACATCTTTGGATTGAATGGAGCGGGTCAACGGAACTGGAGAGTACACGGGTATAGACCCAACTATCCGTTGAATTAAAATTTCTAACAGCAGAGTAACGACCATATGTGCACTATTAGTCTATTACTCGGCTGGGATACATGATGAGTTCATACATGGATACTGCTAAGGAGGGGGAACTAGGCCGAAGCCACTCTTCCTTCCCCTTATATTCAGGGTTTAGAGTTGTATGGAAACCTGTATGTATGTTAGCTATACGTTATATTATATATATTATTCTTTGTTATGAAACAGCTTCTTACCTTCTTTAATACAAAGTAGTCAATCCTTTCTCTACAAAATCTCTCCTATAGTAAAAAAATTTCGACAGACATTTTTGTACGAATGTTCTTCTAAGTGGGAAGTTTATAAAATCACATAACTTCTAACGCCAAAGTTGTTCGGCTTTATCTCATTGTTCAGGACTCTAAACTTTAATTGAGAATCGTTTGATAGCAAGAAAAATCGTTGACATGTTATGTATGAGGTGGAAAGTTTTCTGGAAAAAATAGTCAAAGTCCCCCAGATCACTGTTTGCTGGACTTGAAAACTTTTTAATGTATAATGTTTGTGGCCCAGATTGGAGCTCCAAAAAGACTGAAAAGCTCCACCTTACATAAGACAAAAGAAGGATGTACATATGGCCAAATGGAAAAGACCCTACCAAGATCTCAATGGCCTTTTCCTTGAGGTAACGTCAAAGGGAAATAGATTCATGTTTGTGTTGGGTGGATCTGAACAGATGGAGTTGCACGCATCAGCCTCTACACCTATGTCACCTGAGTGCGTGGTGCGGGTGCCGGTGTGGCACATCTCAAAAAATTTAGGTGTGGCGGTGCGGTGAGAGTATTTTATTATTTTTAAAATATAATAATATAAAAGATTAATAAAATAGCTAAGAACAAAAAGATTAATAAGAAAACGATGAATTTAATCTAATCTTTTCAAATTGGATTATAATTAAGCCTCCCACTGCAAGGGATTTAAGATGATGCATTCCTTGGTGATCTTCCCGGTACTTCCTTACACANTCCCCCTTTCCTCCCGTCCTCACCTCTCTTCATCCCTCTCCCATCTGTTTCCCCCTTTCCTCTCGTCCTCACCTCTCTTCCTCCTTTGCTCTCCCTCTCCCTTTCCCCCAAATCATCCCTTTCTCCCTCGGGTACGGTTTGGGTGCGAGCTCCTCATCGAGTGCTAATTGGGTGCGCACCTAGAGCGCACCCGAAGTGCACCAGCACCCGAAGCGCACCCGACGCGGGTGCGGGTCCAACTTGGAAGCACCTAGGTGACATAGCTCTACACGCGACAGATACACACCCCTCAAGAAAAGAGAGTAGGTTGTGGCATTTTACAAATTTTTGATCATGTGGTGTATTTTTTAGTTTTTTTTATTTGTTTAAATCACATTTTTATCTTTTTTATTTTCAAAAAACCCACTTTGTTCTACTTAAAATTTTTAAGGATATTCTAGTCACTACACACACCTGTGCTCAAGCGTGTGTGCATGTAACTAGTTTTGGGGATCAAAATACCTAAAACTGTATTCTACTGTTTGATGGGAGTGTTTGATGGAAAAGTTTTGGGGCTGTTGGTGACTTGGGCACCAAGTTACTATTGGACGAACTCTTTTAATTTTTAAACAAGAGTGCGCCGGGTGCACTGTGTGCAGTAAAAAGGAAATGATATTTTGATAATTTATTAAAAAGAAATGTCTTTCATACTTTTTTTTATAAAAGTTTTTTTGTTTTTTTAAGATGAACTAACCATATTTTAGTCAATTAATCGTCTTGACAACATGATTCGTAATTTCGTACACCAACACTGCGCATATAGTACTTTTCCTGGAGTTCGTCGATCAAGGAACTCAACAACCAATTCCCCATGATATTTTCGTTTCACCAACCGTGACAGCGAAATTAATGACCAAACTCCTATTCAGCTTGATGAGCGTGGAATGAGGGCTGGACACCTCTCATTCAGCATCATGTGTTCCAAGGGCTGGTAAGACCCGCCGCCTCTTCCACACATGGCTACAATATCATTATTGTATAATCTACTTCACGCATGCATCATAAGACCAAACCGTCCATCGTCTGTTCTGTTCCACGCGCTTACAAGAACGATTTGCCCAAACCGCCCGGGTGAACCCAATTCCGACATGTCACCGGAAACAATTCTCCGCCATCACCTCCGTCACTTTTGGAAGAGATTTCTAACAGTCACTTTCTACAACTTTTTGTTTCAAATGATGACAATCTTTGAAAATATATATTAACGCTGTTCTTGATTTTTTCGTGAGACTCGCCATTTTCATTGAAAAGTAAGGAAGAAAGAACATTTTGGTAATTTATTAAAAAATTATCTTCAATTAATCTTTTTATTTTTTTAATTTAAATTTTGTTTTATAAAAAGCTTTTCTTTTTAATATGAACTAAAAATATTTTAGTCAATTAAACCATATTGACACGATGCTTCGTACACCAATACGGCGCATATAATAATTATTTTCCTGAAGTTCATCGATCAACTAACTCAACAACCAATTCCCCATGATATTTTTGTTTCACTTACCCTGACAATGAAATTAATGACCAAACTCCTATTCAGCTTGATGAGCGTGGAATGAGTCCTGGACACCTCCCATTCAACACCATGTGTTCCAAGGGCTGGTAAAACCCAACGCTTCTTCTACACAAGGCTACAATATTATTATTGTAATCTACTTCACGCATGCATCATAAGTGCGAACATTTTTCTTATTTTGTGAGAAAAATTTAGGGCGCGCTCAAAAACCGTCAGTCGTGTGTTCTGTTCCACGCGCTTAGTGTTCTGTTCCATGCGCTTACTTGCGACGATTGCCCAAACTGCTGCGGAAGAACCAAATTTCGATATGTGGCCGGAAACAATTCTCCATCCCCGGCTCCGGCCAATACTGGAACAGGGTTAATTTGATGGTATCATCTGCCAAGACGCTTTCGAAGAGATTTCTAACTGTCACTTACTGGAACTTTTTGTTTCAAATGATGACAATACTTGAAAGTATATATTAACGTTGTTCTTGATTCTTTTGGTGAGACTCGCCATTTTCACTGAAAGTGGTGGGCTGGGATCAGCCTGCCGTCCACTTCCCCGTAGTTGAGAAACTTTCGACCCACCTCCTCTGGTAGTACTTATTAGTGCAGTATTAAAGTTTTTAATAATTAAACAGCCATTTAACCGAAAACCAATTTGAAATGTCTATCTTAACAAGACTAGATCAAGCACCCACCACTAGGGCGTTGGTAGAAATTTTTTATTTCTGGGGTCAAACTATAGTTTGAAAATTTTAAGGGCCCAATATAACATGATAGTTTTAAAAAATAGTTTGATGTATCAATCAAATAGATTGTTGCCGCAGGGGAGGGGACAGAGAAACTTGATTATATCCCTTTAAGATCATATTTTTGAATCTATTTAGTACCTTTTTAAGGGTAGATGATATATGGAGATGGCACATAATCTCTTCCTTTGTGTTAGCGATTGCTAACTAATTAAATAGACGTCTGAAATCAATATATGGATATCTTTCACTTAATAATTAGCAATGGCTAACAAGAGATCTTGTCATTTGTAGGAGCATAATATGATTGATGTAAGATCGCACACAAGTAGACCAATCTAGATACTTATACATGGACATATGAGTAGAGTAGGTATGGCCCCAAAAGTGGTTTGTATATATATATATATATATATATATATATATATATATATATATATATATATATATATATATATATATATATATATATATATATATATATATATATATATATATATATATATATGCGTGTGTGTGGAAATAACATAATTCCTTCGACTATGTCCATAGACCAGAGTTTTTTCCCTACTTAAAAAATAATATTATTCACAGAAAAGAATCAACAAAATACACAAATGAAAAATTGTGAGTCTTCCACTTCATTTACATCTGATGATGATCAGGCACTGCATTCGCAGAACTATAAGCTCATCATCAATCTAGTTGCTGATCAGTCTCACTTAACACCGCCGATTGCTTCCTCCAGGAACGGTCGTCGTGCATGAAGGCCCAGACCGAGTCACAGGTCCCTTGAGCGACTCAAACAGCTGCCAACTTCTTGTTCCTTCGTTGTTCGCCTTCATGATCACAACCTCTTGAAGAGGCCTGATTGCTTCAAGAGGTTGAATCCACGTACAGAACAGAAAGCAGATCAACAGAAACGCTGCAAGAACTTTCTTCATGGTTCGTTCCATGCTGTAGTTCAAACTTCAACAAACGATGACGGAGAATTCTCTATCAAAGAGATGCTTGGAAGAAGGAAATGCCGCTGGCTTTCTCTTTCTGCTATGAAAATGGTTGCTGAATGCTTCCGCACTTCAGAAGAAAGAGAGAACAGTTTTGGTTGTGGCAGGTCCATGAGTTTCAAATGCTTATATATACAGAACAGAAGGAACGTTTTATGGGTTCTCCATTTATTTAGAGATCTCGTCTTCAAAGTTTGACCAAGACATTTTTTGGGTTTTACATCTTTGGATTGAATGGAGCGGGTCAACAAAAACTGGAGAGTACGCGGTATGGACCCAACTATCCGTTGAATTGAAATTTCTCATAGCAGAATGAGGGGCGTATATATATATATGAACGGATACACGGCTGGGATACATGATGAATTCCTACATCGATAGTATTCTATATAATCCCTATAAATGTTCGTATGTATATTTACATATTTTGGGTGAGCAAAAGCGGGGGCAGAGCAAAAAATATTTTATAAGGGGGTCAGATTAAAGTTTTTATATTTTTTAATAGAGTCAAAATATTATTTTTCAAAATTGTTATACAAAATAAGTGAATTTTTCTAAAATTTACATGTATTGTCTTTTTTCAAAAAACCTGAGGTAGGGCCAAGGCGCATTCAAAAAACCTTTGCTCTACCTTTTAGCAAGAGGGAACCCCACCATGCTGGGGTGAGAAGTCAAAGTGTCTCCTACCTTGGGATCTAGCTAGAGCGGCTTCGAACCTGAATGGGACGTTTGTGTAGTAAAGGACATGAGCAAACATGATATGAATTTTTTTTTTTTGATAGGCAGGACAACGTAACGAGAAATCTACTTTGATAGAGAAATGTGATTAATATGCATTATATGACTAGTTACTGCTAATTCTTTGTTATGAAATACATTTTATCGTTTTTAATATAATTAGTCAATATTTAGTCCGAAAACTGTAAATCATTCAAACTAACGGGCTGAACGAATAGCTTGAACTCATTTTCATTTTAATCTTATGTGCGTTTGAGGTAATGTCTTGTTTTCTGATAGCCGGGGGCCTTGAAATTGTGAAAAAGTGATTTTCAATATTTAAAGAAATGTGACAGCTACAACAATTCTTTCTCAGCGAAATCTCTCCTAGTAAGGAAAAATCGAAGAGGCTCAACGTTTTCACATAATTCTCAAACTGCGGCTTGACAGAAAACAGTGCAGCCATTTTTCAGGTTACGCCATTAACATGTGAAAACATGTTATTACGATTCACAAGTGGGTGTTTTGGTAATTTTATGCAGTCGAAATCTTGGGATTCTATTCATTTAGAGCACTTTGGCCATTCCGTATGCTTAACACATCATTTGGGTTAGATATCTGATTCAAATTTTGCACCCTTAACATACGTAAACTCAAGGTAATTCCCTGTTTTTTATTTTGAGAGAAACGGCAGACGTCGCTCTCCCACTTTCTCCCTTTAAAAAAACTGTGAGGGCCGACTCCTTAGGAGCTCTTCAACCGTGGTGGTGAGGAGAGAAAGTTACTTATATCGGCCACACCGTGCACACTAAAAAAGGAAAAAGATATTTTGGTAATTTATTAAAAGCTAATTATAAACTAATCACGATGAAAACATGATTACATGAAAATCAAATAAAAATTTGACCATGCTCTGCTTTCGATTCACCAACGAACTCATGCTGAATTTTGAAGATCAGAGTTGAAAGTTAATAGTCTTAAAATGTGGACAAAGAGAGAAAGCAAGTTAGAAAACTTAGCCCGTGAAAGCTGCCAAATATTAAACATCAATATGTAAAAATTTTGGCGATGGGTATTCTGTATAAAATTTTAAATTTTTAGGAAACATCAATATGTAAAGAGAAAAATTACTCAGAAATATAAATGTAAAAATGAAAAGTTTTTTGAGTGCCATTTGCACAATTGCCTAAAGGCAGTCCACACCTACCTCGACCCCTAGCTGCAAATGTCACAACCTTGCATTATTGTGGTCTCTAAAAATTTAGATGTCGATTGATGACAATATTTTAAAAGTGGGCAAACTGTATCACGGGGTTATGTCTGGGATGATGTAACTAATCCAAGAAATTTTCGGGCACCAACCAATATAATTAATGGCAAAAATGTCTATAGTTAATAAAAAATTATTTTTTTGTAGATATAAAAAAACAAATGAATTAAAAGATTAAAGATAACATCTTCTTGAAATAATTTTTAAAATGTCCCAACTCCCGACCTGCCTTTTTATTTATTTAATTTTTTTATTTTGGTATATGTGTTGCGTGCAGAGCGGCGCACGCAACTTGGGAAAAGCATGCGTTTGTTTTTACTGACCTTTTCAAGTTTTGGACCATATGGCCTTCACCTGAATCGGGTCAAGATGAGCAACGGACCAGACCAGAGCTTTGGAATTAGAAATTCAAATGGGATAGTAATACGTGTAGACTCATGCAGTGTTCGGCTGAAAATTCCGCCGCAATCCCGCCGGGGGTTTTTCCGAGGTACTTCGGCTGGACATTGAATACGGAAAAGGATACACCGGTGATCGCAATAACAAAAATTTTATTCTGGCACGGAAAATCAAAACACAAAAAAGTGAGTTCGTGGAAATGCCATTGATAAAAACATGGCGAGTTGTGAAACTCTAGCTTGACTCATTTATCGTTTAAGTACCTTTGGATTGTCCAACTGAGCTCATTTATAGACGAGTCGAGCACGAGCTGAATTTTTTTAAACGAGTTTGAATCGAGCTCGAGTTGACTCGACTCATTGTACAGCCCAGGGGCAGAGAAAGGGGGGGCTGCCTAGGCCGTGGCCCGCTCCAACTACTTGAAAAAAAAAGAAATTATATTACAAAAATTGAAAAAAAATTTGTTGGGTAATGTATTTTTTATATTCGGATTTAATTTGACCATACTTGAAAAAGTTCGATGGACCTTTTAGCCTGACCCTAAAAAAATTCTGGCTCCACCCGTAGTACAACCCTACTCTTACCCCACTTTCATTGAGCCCCTCTCTACTCCTCAAGGTATGTGCCTTGCAAGTAGACTTCTGCACAATTTAAAAGTGCAAATAAAGTATTTTGTATGGACAATGCTCTTCGTCAGCCACCAGCAACTTTTTTTGTCATCTTTTCCTCTTCTACCGGGGTGACAAGCCAATAAACTCGACCACCCGTTCCTTGGGAGAATTTTATTTCACCTACCGTGACAATGAAATTAATTACCAAACTCCTGTTCAGCTTGAGGAGTGGAATGATCACAATATTTGTATCAAATGATCACAATATTTGTGAGCATATGTTATTAACGTTGCTTTTGATTTTTTTGGTGAGATTCGCCATTCAACTGAAAACTGTGGGATGGGATCAGCCTGCCGTCCACTTCCCTGTCGTTCAGAGACTTGCGACCCACCTGTGCAGGGCTTGCTAATTGGCAGGGCATGGTATTAAAGTTTTTAAGAACCAATCAATCATTTAACCACAAAATAAACTTGAAACAAGGATCATCAGCTCGAGCACCCATGAGATATTCAACTCTATGCTATTGTTTTTAATGGATCATTAACGGTGTTAAATCTTTCAGTAATAACTGTTTCAACTCAAACAAAGTCTGAAGTGTGAGGAATTAAGGTAAGCCTAGGCTATATATATATATATATATATATATAAAGTGATGCTGCAGTCACTTGGGTATCCGGTACCCATCAGCAGCCAGGCCCAGTGCCCAGGCTTAATGGAGAGAAGACATTGCCATTGCCGGTGGGCCACCGAGGTGAAGAGCCCTAGTTGTGGGAGGAGAAGAGAGAGAAATAAAATGAGAAGGTAGAGTATGAAAAAGAGGGTTTTATGATTGAACAACTCAGGTCAAGTATATATATATATATATATATATATATATATATATATATATATATATATATATATATATATATATACATGCGAATCTTGGTCATTGCAATCCCAGTTTCTTTTATATATTATATATATATATATTGACCGACCGACGTTGCTATGTATAAACCACCGGTTTTTTCTCTATTTCAAAAGCAATATTATTCACAGAAAAAATTGACAAAAATACAATAAAACGAAAGAATGTGACAGCCTTGCTCATCCTTTACATCTCATGACGATCAGGCTCTTCAGTTAACACCGTCGATTGCTTCCTCCAGGAACGGTCGTCGAGCACGAAGGGCCAGAGGGAGTCGCAGCTCCCTTGGGCAGCAACCCAAACAGAAGCCAACTTCCTGTTTGTTCGTTGTTCATCTTCATGATCACACCCTCTTCAAGCGGCCGGATTGCTTCAAGCGGTTGAATCCACATGCAGAAAAGAACGCAGGCCAATACAAATGCTGCAATTACTTTCTTCATGGATCGTTCCATTTTGCAACTCAAACTTCAACTAACGGAGACAGAGAATTATCTTTGGAAGGAAAAACTTCGAAGAAGGAAACAGGCTTTCTCTTTCTGCTCTGATGGTTGCTTAAAGCTTCTGCAGTTCAGTAGAAAGAGAAGGTTGTCCTAGAGTTTCTGGTTGTGGCAGATCGATGAGTTTCAAATGCTTATATATAGAGGGAACGTTTTCTGGGCTTTGCAGTTATTTAGTGATCTTGCCTTAAAATTTGACCAAGACGTTTTCTGGGTTTTACACCATGGAGCGGGTCAACTACACGGGCATGGACCCAACTATCCGTTGAATTGAAATTTCTAACAGCAGAGTCGCGGGCGTATGAGCACGGTTACTCGGCTAGGATACAAGATGAGTTCATACATGGACACTATGTATTTCCAATAATATCGTTTGTTAAGCGGGAAATTAACTCCGAAATCTATTCGGAGGAGAGATGTGATTGTCCAATTTTTCTACGAATATTGTTGGTCGGCCACCAGCAACTTTTCTCATCTTTTTTTCCTTTTCTGCTGGATGATAAACTAAGGTTGGGCATCGGCCGGGCCACCGCCAGGTACCCGGTACCTAGCCCAACTCAGGTCCAGCAGGCCTGACTCGTTATCGAGCTGGTCCGACGGGCCTGATAAGCACTATTCGGGCCCAATAATTTTGTCCATTCATTAGCTGTATGTTATATGCTATTCTTTGTTATGTTATGACATACCTTCTTACATTCTTTAATATAAGTAGTGAATTCTTTCTGTACAAAATCTCTCCTATAGTAAAAAAAATTTTGACAGACATTTTTGTATGAATGTTCTTCCAAGTAAGAAGTTTTGAAAATCACCTAACTTAATGTACAATGTTTGTGGCCCAAAGTGTTGGAACCTCAAAAAGACTGAAAGCTCCATCTAGGTGCAATTGAATACCATTGTCTGCATCTCGAGACGGAAATGAAGCGGTGGCAAAGAGATTGAAGGCCGCACACATCTAGGTGCAATTGAAAATGTAGGAGGTTTAGTGTCTTCAAATGACCGCCGCATTTAGATTTAAGCTTTTCTCTTGTTTTCTTTGTTCATGCTTTTAGAGTATATGTGTAAGCATTCGCGCAACACCATTAAACATTTTGGAATCATTTGAGTGTTGTAAGCCCATGTTCTATCTTATTTTCACTTAAAGTTGACAGACTGGAAATTTAAATTTCAATGGCTGTCCCCAGTGTCCAGAGTCACTACTTGTAAATTTGACAGATTCTGGAAATTTAACTTTATATATGTGAAAATGAATTTCAATTACATTGTGAATTTATATTTATATCCAAAACTGCACCAATGACCTCAAAGATGAAACTACCACTGTTTTGAAAATTAGAAAATCTAGCAACCACACAATAACAAGTTTTCATTTACAAAACTTTCATATCCTTAAAAAGTAGGCTATGAAGCTAGTGGAGCACCACCTTAAAGCATAAATAAAGTGTAAACTATGTATCGTATGAAGACAAAGAGTTCGATGAAAGTTTTGACTTATAAATAAATAAGTATCGTGATAAATAATTACTCAAACAAAAATCAAATGACATTACACGATCAGCACGCGCCAGCAGGACGACCGAGCATGTACAACGCTACCTTCATTTTCTTTGCAAGATGAGCGCATGCAATATAAATCTACTCGAGCCAACATATATATATATATATATATATATATATATATATATATATATATATATATATATATATATATACTGTTTAATTTGGATCAAGGCAGCAAGTGGTGCAGGCTTGGGTGGTGATACTGGATTAGGGTCTTCCAGGCAAAGTGAGACGGGTCACGGGTGACTACCGTCCCACCAGAAGGTCGTCCACAGGTTGGGGCATAGTGTGTATTGGGGCTGCCCCTTGCCGTCCACTTGGCCACACCAAACCGTGTGGGTTGTGGCATTTTTCAAATTGTTGATCATGAGGTGTTCTTATTCAAAACCCATTTTTTTATACTTTGTTAAGGGCATTCTAATCATTGCATACTTTGTGCCTAATGGTGTGTGCATGCAACAGAGCCAAAAATTTTGTATGAGAAGGACATAATTAAAGTTTCTAGATGTTGACACTCACAGAAATAATATTTTTTTAAATTTTTATATTGAAAAAGTGAAATTTTTTAAAATTTACCTATAACTTTTTATTTATTTAGTTATTTATTTTGAGAGGGGGGTGGGGGGAGGCAGGCCCCTGCGAGCCCCCCTTGATTCTGCACCTATGTGCATGTAATTAACCCCCCCCTTGATTCCTCCCCTATGTGCATGTAACTAGTTTCTGGATTAAAATTCCTGAAACTGTATTTTATTATTTGATAGGGGTGGATGGAAAAGTTTTGGGGCTTTTTGTAACGTGAAAACTTTTTTGAATTTGTGTAAAAGACTTTGACTGATGATGTAATTCTTTTGAAATCATGAACCATCATTTTGTAAATTTATCAAAAGTGATGTGGCTGGAATGGAAATTTAATTACCGTAGTGTATAAATTTCGATGGAATGAGTTCTCAGTTCTCACCCCATTTCCATCTTTCTTTTCACGATCTTCCAATCCAATACCCCCTTCTCATTCATTTTCCACGGATAAGCTGCTACGGAAAGACGGCGGCCATGGCCGAAGTAAACCTCGTCGGGCCGGGCTGAGACGCTATGACTTCTGCCTTCCATCCGATTGATCCTTGACTTGGGCCGGGCAGCAGCAAGGTGGTGGACGGCAAGGAAGATGAACTACAGCATGTAATGTCCGATACTCAGCTCGAATGAGTGGCTGGCCGAGTCTGATCATGCAATTCCGCTTGACCTGTTACATTAACCAGTGCCCGGCGCTAGCCCAGTGCCCAAGCATAAGTTTAAGCAAACGAGTTCAGACGAGAAAACTCAGTGTTATCGTTTTCTTGTACTTTTTCATTTTTGTTAATTTCTAATTCTTTTTAACACCGAAAAAATTTGTATGGTGGGAAAAAACGAGCTCTCCCTCTCGCAAACCTTCATCGAGCGTTTCAGTTTTGATAGATTGACTCCCTAAACCGAAAGGGATGCAGAAGCAGCTGCTCATAAAGTATTCCTGCAAGAGCCTACTCATGCACCGTTGGTGGACTGGGGCACCAAGTTTCTAGTGGGCGAACTCTTTCTGATAGACTTTACTTTATTTATGCAGGAAGGAAAACACAAGAACAAGAAAAAGTTAAGGGCGCATATGTGTAGTTAAGGAGGAAAGAACATCTTAGTAATTTATTAAAAGGAAATGTCCTCTACAATTTTTTTTAATTTTCAATTTGCCTTTATAAAAAGTTTTTTTTAGTATGAACTAAAGATATTTTAGTTATTAATCATATTGCACGATGATTCGTATACCAATAGAGTACTTATTTGTCCTTTGCCTGGAGTTCATCGATCAACTAACGCAACAACCAATTCCCCATGACATTTTTGTTTCACCTACCCTGACAATGAAATTTTTGATCAAACTCCTATTCAGCTTGAGAGCGTGGAATGAGTCCTGAACACCTCTCATTCAACACCGTATGTTCCAATGGCTGGTAAGACCCAGCGCTTCTTCTACACATGGCTACAATGTTATTATTTTATAATATACTTCTCGCATGCATCATAAGTACTAACTTTTCTCTTCTTTGGTCATAAAATTTTGGGGCGCGCTCAAAAACCGTCCGTCGTCTGTTCATTTCCACGCGCTTACTTGTGACGATTTGCCCAAAGTGCCGCCAAAGAACCCAATTCCGATATGTGGCCGGAAAGAATTCCCCCTCACCGGCTCTGGCCAATATTGGAACAGGGTTACTTTGATGGTATCATCTGCCAAGTCGCTTTTGGAAGAGATTTCTAACTGTCTAGAACTTTTTGTTTCCAATGAAGACAATATTTGAAAATATATATTAACGTTGTTCTTGATTCTTTTGGTGGGACTCGCCATTTTCACTGAAAGTGGCTGTAGACCTGTAGTTGACAAACTTTCGACCCACCTGTGCAGGGCGCACTTATTGCCGCAGTATTAAAGTTTAATAATAAAACAATCATTTAACCACAAACGAATTTGAAATTTCTCTATTTGAAAAAATAATATTATTCACATAAAACAATCAACAAAACTACATTGAAACGAAAAAATGTTAGCCTTCCACTCCATTTACATCTGATGATGATCAGGCACTGCAATCGCACAACTATAAGCTGATCATCCATGATCGGTCTCACTTAACACCGCCGATTGCTTCCTCCAGGAACGGTCGGTCGTCGTGCACGAAGGCCCACATAACCTGGGTCTCAGCCCGAACCGCCGTCCCGGCCTGCCCTCGAGACGAAGGAGGAGGGGGAGCGGAGAGGAAGAGGGGGAGCACAGAGGATGGGGTAGCCGGATGAGAGGAGCAGGGGACGGAGGGAGTCGGGCCAGCCTGGGCCTGGTTTTTTTCGGCCCGAACCCGGGTCCGACCGAGCCGATGCCCAAGCTTAGGCCTTACCTTGACTCTGCTCTTCAACAAGAGAGAACGCCACCACACTGGGGTCAGAGGTCATAGTGTCTCCTGCCTCCTGCCTTGGGATCTAGTTAACGGCCGGATGTTTGTGTAGTAAAAGGACAGGTGGATACATGATATGATTTTTTGTTTTTTTTATAGAAAGGACAATGTAACGAGTAATCTACTTGGATGGAGAAATGTGATTATTATACATTATATGATTATATGACTAGTTACTGGCTTACTGCTAATTCTTTGTTATGAAATAGATTTTACCGTTTTTAATACAATTAGTCAGTATTTAGGCCGAAAACTGTAAATCATTCAAACTAACGGGTTGAACGGATAGCTTCAACTCATTTTCATTCTAATCTTATGTGCGTTTGAGATTATTTATTGTTTTATGATAGCCGGGGTGGGGGCCTTGAAATTGTGAAAAAGTGGCTTTCAATATTTAAAGAAATGTGACAGCTACAACAATTCTTTCTAAGCGAAATGTCTCCTAGTAAGGAAAAATCGAAGAGGCTCAATGTTTTCACATAATTCTCAAACTACGGCTTGTTGACAGAAAACAGTGAACCCGTTTTTCATGTTACGCCATTAACATGTGAAAACATGTTATTATGATTCATAAGAGGGTGTTCTGGTAATTTTATGTGGAGACATCTATTTTTAAAAATATGGGGGAGAAATTCTTCATTTAGAGTTTATTATGGGGGAGAAATTCTTCATTAACTAATATAAATTTAAATTTTATATTTGTTTTTCAAAAAATTGTACACCATATGATTGATGCATATAACCAGGTTGGAGTGGTGAGAGAGCTACCTTCTTCTCCATTCACTTTGAGGCGATAATAAAAAGGGTCCATAGAGAACATGAGGGTGCAGGGAACCTGGTTTGGTTATGTATAAGCTGACATCCAAATCCAATTACAAATAAAAGTTCAAATATTAAATCCTATCTTTATCTTAAAATTTGAAACCAATTTGAAGTCACATCAAGCAATATCTAAATGTTTGTGCAGGATAATAGCCATATCGATTCCAATTTACATCCATTGAACATAGGTGTGCCTTCCTTTGACGGTCCATATTATTGAACTAAAAGTGCAAAGCTAATTATAAACTAATCACGATGAAAACACGATTACATTAAAATCAGATCAAAACTTTACATGCTCTGCTTTCGAAGCGGCAACGAACTCATGCTCAATTTTTACGATCATCAGATCAGACTTGAAAGTTAATAGTCTTAAAATGTAGACAGAGTGAGAGAGAGAAAGGAAGTTAGGAAACTAAGCCCGTGAAAGCTGCCAAATATCTAGCTGAAAAAGAGTGACAATCGCCCTACATAGGGAAGAACGAGAAAATTTTCATTAAAATTTTAAATTTTTAAGAAAGCACCAATACGCAAATGTCATAGCTTGCATTTATGCCGTCCAAACTCTAAAGTTATTTATGTGTCGATTGATATCTATTCAACTGGACAGAATAGAAAGGCGTCAATCTTCGTTTACTAAATATGAGAGAAGTGGGCAAACTGTATCAAAATGGGCTATGTCCGCCTATAATGCATGAAATTTTAGTGCATCTATGTTAATTAATGGCAAAAATGTATAAAAAAATATTTTTTTTTGTAGATATAAAAAAAATAAAAAAAAGTTAAAAAAATAATTAAAAAGTACATCTGTTTGTAATAATTTTCAAAATGTCCCAACTCCCAACCTTTTTTTTTTTGGTATATGTGTTGCGTGCGCCGCTTGGGAAAGGCATTCGTTTGTTGAATGACCTTTTTAAGATTTGGACCATGACCTGCGCACCTGAGGTACGGACCAGAACAGGGGTTTTGAATTAAAAATTTCAATGGGACCTAATACGTGTAGAATTATGTAGTGTTGGGCTGAGAATTCCAGTGCAATCCTGCCGGGCGTTTTTCCCATGTACTTAGGCTGGAAATTCAATATAGAAAAGGACACACCAGTGATCTCAATAACAAAAAATTTATTCCCGTACGAAAAATCAAAACCCAAAAAGTGAGTTCTTGAAAATGCTATTGATAAGAACATGAGCAAGTTTTGATGTGAGAATGAAAACTGATTTGTTTTCCGTGATGAAATGCTTAAAAATTGAATAAAATACTAATTGGAGTGCTTACAAGTTTGAACATAGTAAAATTTTATAGTCTAGGTTAGTGAAAGAAAGGCAAATCATGGTAAAAAAAAAACTAAACTTTTATTTGCAGCAAAAAAAGTTATGGTGCACCTTTCAACTTGAGTTGCCTCCTTCATAACATTAAAATGTTTTAAAAATAAATGTACCGTAATGTTGAATACAAAGGAATTGAAATAGTTTGTTTGCCTTATACAGGCGGACCAAACCCAAAGCGTCTCCTCTTCTGCTTGAATGACTGGTAATTTAGTTGTAAGGTACATTTTTCCTGCACCTTTTAATTATTAAACAATGATAAAAGGCAAGAAATGTCTCTTCTGTGGCGCAAGGCAGATATGTGTTACTATTTCAGACGATATGTGTGTTGCGTACGAAAGTTGGAAAATGCTGGACAATCAAGAGACGTGGTTAGTTGACTAGCCCCTCGTCTGTGGCGTGCACACAGACATGTGCACAATTCAAAAGTGAAAATAGTGTGTTTTGTACTGACAATGCTTTTGGTCGGCAAACAACAACTTTTCTCAATCTTCTTTTTCTTTTCTGAGTGTGTGATGTATTCAATTATTTTCATGAACAATCCTTTCAAATACTCAATGTCCTTTCAAATACTCAATGTTGTCATTGTCGTGTACTTTTTCATTTTTCAAATTTATTTTTTCCTTTTAACACCAAAAAAATTTGTATGGTGGGAAAAAGTGAGCTATGCCTCTCTCAAACCCTTGTCGAGCATTTCAGTTTTGATCAATTGACTCCCTAAAATAAAACCGATATTGCTGCTCATAGATTATTCCTGCAAGAGCCTAGTTATCCACTGTTGGTGGACTGGGGCACCAAGTTTTTATTGGACCAACTCTCTCAAACAAACTTTATTTATGCATGGGGAAACGCAACAACAACAAGAGAAAAGTGAAGGGTGCGCATTAAAGGAGGAAAGAACATCTTGGTAGTTTATTAAAAAGAAATATTCTCTATAGTTTTTTTAATTTTTAATTTTGTCTTTAAAAAAAATTCTTTTTTAAGTATGAAACAACGATATTTTGATCATTAATCATATTGGCACAATGATTCCTACACCAGTACGGCACATCATATAGTTCTTTTCCACTTTCCCTGGAGTTCATCGATCAACGAACTCAACAACCAATTCCTCATGAAAGTTTTTATCAAACTCCTATTCAGCTTGATGAGCGTGGAATCAGTACTTGTTCAACACCATGTGTTCCAAGGGGTGGTAAGACCCACCGCTTCTTTCTACACATGGCTACAATATTATTCTATAATCTACTTCACGCATGCATCATAAGTGCTAAATTTTTCTCTAATTTGATGAGAAAATTTTGAGGCACTCTCATAAACCGTCCGTCGTGTGTTCTGTTCCAAGCGTTTTCTTGTGAGGATTTGCCCAAACTGCCGCGGAAGAACCCAATTCCGATATGTGACCGGAAACAATTCTCCGTCACCATGTCCGGCCAATATTGGAACATGGTTAATTTGATGGTATCATCTGCCAAGACGCTTCTGGGAAGAGATTTCTAACTGTCACTTTCTGGAACTTTTTGTTTCAAATGATGACAATATTTAAAGATACATATTAACGTTGTTCTTGACTCTTTCGGTGAGACTCGCCATTTTCACTGGAAGTGGTGGGATGGGATCTTCCTTTCGTTCACTTCCCTGTATTTGACAAAATTTGGACCCACCTGTGCGGGGCTTACTTATTGGCGCAGTACTAAAGTTTTTAATAATTAAACAATCATTTAACTACAAACCAATTTGAAATGTCTACGTTAATAAGACAACTAGCAAGAGCCAGAAATTTTTTGTCCTAGGGGTCAAACTATAATTTCAAAATTTTAACAAGGGCCGAAGAACACATAGCAGTTTCAAAAAATAGTTTAATGTATCATCAAATAGACTGTTGCCGCAGGGGAGGGGACAGATGAACTTCATTATATCCTTTTTAAGATCATACTTTTTATTTATTTAGTACTCCTGAGTCGACAATACAATAAGTGTTGGAATTAAAAGTAGTGTAAGGCATACCATCAGCTTGATTAGAAGTGTTGATAGAGATTCCAGGGGTCTTTTTCACTTGAAGTCCCTTTATCATTTCAGCAAGAGTCTCCAGGGTGATAGGATTGTTTGATGAAGAAGCCATGAGACTGGTTTGATCGTCCTCCCTTTTAGCCGTCCCTTTTGAAGTCGTCTTGGAGGTATGATTTGTCCCTCTGTCTGGTTTTTCATGTAGGAACCAATAGTTTTCACGAGAGTACCAGTTTTCTTACAATGAGTGCATTTAGGCTTTCTTCCTTCATCATGTTTGGCCCTAAAATTTCTGCCGTCTTCAAAATTCATAGCAAAGGCAGCTTTTTCATCATTGGACACTTCTTGACTGCTGTAGTTAAGAGTGCCCATTGTTTTTCTTGTTGACTCTTCTCGCATGAAAAGAGCACAAACAGAACTCAATGAAGGCAGCTCATGTGCCATGAGAACTTGACTACAAAGATTTTCATAGTCATTTGGTAACCCAGCTAGAATCTCAATGATACGTTCTTGCTCACGTTGCTTCTTCGCTTTAGAAAGACCAGTAGTTATTGGAGTATGAACATCCATCTCATCCCAAATTTCTTTGAAGGTACCAATACATTCACTAATAGGAACAATCCCTTTCTTTAGACTTCCTTTCATTTGAGATAATTGGTACATGTGAGCAATGTTATATTGTTCACCTTAAAGATCTTTGGCAGCCTACCAGACCTCCTCTTTGGTGTCTAAAAAATTAAAACATGATGCTATCTTGGGCTCCATAGAGTTGATGAACAAAGATGCAACAGTGTCGTTGGTAGATCGCCACTCACTATATTTCGGATCATTAAGTGATGGTCTCTTTGTGGTACCATCAATGTATCGAGTTTGGATTTTCCACTAGGAATCGAGTGACTGCCTTAGACCAAGATAAATAATTGAGGCCATCAAGCAAGGTATTGGCAATCTTAAGAATAGGGTTACCTTGCTCGTGCACAACAAGTCTGTGCAAGGATCCATCACTACCTTGTATAATGGAGTGATGATCATTGTCGTATCTTGCTCCCCCTTCCTGCTCCATAAGTTTCTGCTTGCTTTAAAATGGAATGGATTTACTGCCTCAGGATGAACCACGCTCTGATACCATGATAGAATGTGCAAAAACAGAGTATGAACAGAGGTGAGAAAGAGAAAAGGAAGATTTACGTGGTTCGACTGATGGTAGCCTACATCCACAAACAAGAGAGGTCGATCTTCCTTGCATTGATTTGAAATACAATCAGTCCTCATATTTATACATTGGAGGCCAAGGCGTAAACATTGGTTGAATAAATGAGAATAGAACATTAGTTCAACGTTCAAAACAGAGGAGGACGTTAGTTCAACGTTCAAAATTAATTTGAGCACCTTCCTTATTCATTGGATCAATGAATAAGGTAATCCACCTCTCCAACGTCTCTTTAGTTTATCAAGTACCTTATAAAGGTAAAGGATATATGCAGACGGCACATAATCTCTTACTTTGTCTTAGCGATTGCTAACTAATTACGTAGATGTATAAAATCAATATATGGATATTTTTCACTTAATAATTAGTAATGACTAATGAGACATCTTGCGATTTGTAGTGGCATAATATGCTTGATGTAAGGTTGCATGCAAGTAAACCAATATAGCATGGATATATGAGTAGACTAGTATGGGCCCAAAAGTGGTTTTTGGCTCATGTTTATATATATATATATTTATATATATCTTATATTTAGTGGTGAAATAGAAGAGTGCCTTCGACCTACGTAAACTATGTCCATAGTCCAGAAGTTTTTTCAGTATTTCAAAAAATAATATTATTCACAGAAAATAATCAACAGAAATACAATGAAACGAAAAAATGTGAGCCTTCCACTTCATTTACATCTGATGATCAGGCACTGCAATCCCAGAACTATAAGCTGATCATCCATCTAGTTGCTGATCGGTCTCACTTAACACCGCCGATTGCTTCCTCCAGGAACGGTCGTCGGGCATGAAGGCCCAGACGGAGTCACAGGTCCCTTCAGCGACTCAAACAGCTGCCAACTTCTTGTTCCTTCGTTGTTCGTCTTCATGATCACAACCTCTTCAAGCGGCCTGATTGCTTCAAGAGGTTGAATCCACGTACAGAACAGAAAGCAGATCAATAGAAACGCTGCAAGAACTTTCTTCATGGTTCGTTCCATGCTGTAGTTCAAACTTCAACAAACGAAGACGGAGAATTCCCTATCAAAGAGATACTTGGAAGAAGGAAAGGGCGATGGCTTTCTAAGAAAGAGAAGCTTGTCCGAGAGAAGTTTTTGGTTGTGGCAGGTCGATGAGTTTCAAATGGTTATATATATAGAAGGAACGCATTATGGATTTCCCGTTTATTCAGAGATCTGTCCTCAAAGTTTGACCAAGAAGTTTTCTGGGTTTTACTTCTTTGGATTGAATGGAGCGGGTCAGTTCTGGAGAGTACGCGGTATGGACCCGACTATCCGTTGAATTGAAATTTCTAACAGCAGAATGACGAGCTTATTCATGTGCATGGATACAGGGCTGGGATGCATGATGAGTTCATACAAACTACGGCTTCTTGACCGAAAACAGTGAAGCCATTTTTCATGTTACGCCATTAATATTATGATTCATAAGACGGTGTTTTGGTAATTTTGTGGATCGAAATCTTGGAATTTTTTTTTTTTTTTTTAATATGGGGGAGAGATTCTTCATTTAGAGTACTTTTGGACAATCCATACACATAACACATCATTCCTTATTAGGCTGCTATAAAGGAAAATGGCAAGTGTTCCGTTAGATATCTGTTTCAAATTTGACACTCTTAACATAAACCAACTCCTCTTTTTTTTTTTCCTTTCTTTTATTTGAACCATGTGTCCTGAAGGGAGCTTTATTTTGAGAGGGATAGCAGACGTCGCTCTCCTACTTTTCCTTACCTCCTCCCTGTCAATCTGTGTTGGTGAGAAGAGAAAGTTACATGGCCAGACGCACGGTGCACAGTAAAAGATGAAAAGATATTTTGATAATTTATTAGAAAAATGTCTTTCATAGTCTTTTTACTTCTTTTATTTTCAATTACATCTTTACAACAAGATTTCTCTTTCAAAAAAAAATTGTGGTTCAAGTGGTATAGACAATCATCTACTTCTCATAACGGTGAGGCGATAATAAAAAGGGTCCATAGAGAACATGAGGGTGCTGGGGAACCTGGTTTTATATATATATGCCGACATCCAAATCCAATTACTAATAAAAATTCAAATAGTAAATCCTATTTTTATCTTAGAATTTGAACCCAATTTCAAGTCACATTAAGCGATATCTAAATGGTTGTGCAGGATAAGTGTGCCTTCCTTTTGGAAGGACTATATTATTGTACTACAGGTACAAAGCTAATTATAAACTAATCACTATAAAACCATGATTACATGAAAACTAAGCCCGTCAAGCTGCCAAATATAAAACCGGAAAAAATTAATCCCTTAGAGGGGCCTGATTTTTTTAACAAGCTGAATTCATGCGCCCAACATATGTCAACATCAACACTGCAAATACTTTTTTTATTGGTTGACCTAAATTGGATCGATTGACATTACTAAATACGAGGGAAGTGGGCAAATTGCCTACCAATGCAACTGATGCATGGATTTCTGTGCACCAATTTTGGTTAATGGTAAAAATGTCTATGCTTCGTACCAATACCCTGAAAAAAAAAAGTTTAAAAATTCAAAAAAAAACGTCTCTTGGTAATAATTTTCAAAATGTCTCAACTCCCAACCTGTTTTTCTTTTTTGTTTTTGTTGGGTGCATGTGTTGCGTGCACGGTGCACCGCTAGGGAAAGGCATGCCTTTGTTTAATGACCTTTTCAAGTTTTCGACCATATGACCTTCACCTGAACCGGGTCAAAACGAGCAACGGACCAGACCAGAGCTTTTGAACTAGAAATTCAAATTCAAATGGGATCTTATACGTGCAGATTTATGCAGTGTTCGCGGGAAATTCCCCTGCAATCCTGTGGGGAATAAGTTACTTTTTGTGTGAAATGGGAGAGAAATGAGAGAGAGAGAAATGGTCGCCTGGGCGTCGGGCCCGGGTCCAGGCCCGGCGGCGGCCCATTGCTGCCCGTTACCCCTTTGGCTCCCCCTCCCGCCCTCCGTCCCCCGCTCCCCCTTTCGCTCCTCCTCCGTCTCCCTCTCCCCCTCCGTATTCCGCTCCTGCTCCCCCTCCTCCCTCTGTATTCCGCTCATGCTCCCCCTCCTCCTCCGTCTCCATCCTCTCGCTCCTCCTCCGTCTCCCGCTCCCTCTCCCCCTCCTCCTCTGTCTCCCATTCTTCCTCTGTCTCCCTCCTCCCCTCCGTCTTCCTCCTCCGTCTCCCTCCTCCCCTCCTCCTCCGTCCCCCGCTCCTCTTCCCCACCCTAATCTTTGATAGCCCTGCCCTGCACCGCTCCACCACTGAAACCTTGGGCTGCATCCTTGCCCACGACGATCTCGTCGCGGCGAGGGAGAAAAGGCGCCGTGGTGGGAGGAGGAGGAAGAGCGCGGTGGCCGGGAAGGGGGAAAGGGGGTCGTCCGTCGACAAGGGGGAAAGGCAGTCGGCCATCTGCCGTCTGCCGTGAGTGCCTAATGGTTGGGTATACGCCAGACCAAACCCCAAGTTATCTCTTTTCGGGCATGATTGACTGCTAATTTAGTTATAAGATACTTTTTTTGTGTGCCTTTTGAACAATGAAGAAAGGTTGCGCTTACTAATTTAACCCTTTTAACTCATTTAGCATTAATTCATGTAAGCATAGGTTGCGCTTACTAATTTAACCCTTTTAACTCATTTAGCATTAATTCATGTAAGCATTTAACTGAGCTAAGCATTAGCTCGTGTAATTTGAAAAAAACTGTTTCGTTTTAAAAGTTAAAATCAGTGATTTTGTGAATCGGTTTTGACAATATTATGTAGAGTACCGGTTCAGAAGTTGAGTCGAGTATAAATGAGTCAGTTCTTCAAACTCAAACTTGACTCATTCATCGTTTTGAGTATTTTTGTATGCTTGAACTCGACTCGTTTATAAACTACTCTCGAGTTTTTTGAGCGAGTCCAAGTGGAGCCCGAATTGGCTCGACTCGTTGTACAGCCCTACTCTTACTCCACTGTTCTGGTTGAAGAGTGGAATGAGTCCGAGCACATCTCATTCAATATCATGGGTTCCAAGGGCTGGTAAGACACACCACTTCTTTGTAATTAATGTACAATTTCCTTCATGCCTGCAACATATGTGCTAAATTTTCTCCACTTTGTAATGTGGAACCGATGCTTAATGTTGCTTGCTTTCATCGCATGTTTCTTAGTATTTGCAAAGGGAGCTACTGAACAATGTTTAAAACTTACAGATTACACAAGATTAGTACAATGTTTAAAACATACAGATTACACAAGATTAGTACAATGTTTAAAACGTACAGATTACACAAAATTAGTACAATGTCTAAAACTTATAGATTACACCAGATTAGAAGATACGGCTGAGGAGAAGAAAACCCTGACAACTATCTTATATTCCAAATCTAAGGAAACTGAAAACAATTAATCTTTGTAGATAATGCAATTCATCATTTTCAACCTGTTACGTGATTATACACATGATTACGTTCGTATATTCTCCTTCTTTTCTCCTCTTTTTCTGGTTACCCTAACGAGGGTGGAGACACAGATTTTTTTGACAATCAAGTCTACGTAAGTTCTTGGAGCAGTGACTTGGGTCAAGTATAATTTATAATAAATTCACATAGTTTTATATTCAATTAGTATTTCAGTTGTTTTACTAGCTTATATAGAAAGCGGTATTTCACATTCTACTTCATTGGCCAACTTTAGTGGAAGCTGGACATCAATATAAAAACAATCAATCAGGAGTGAAGTAGGGCTGTTCAACGAGTCGAGCTACTCGAGATCGACTCGTTTAACTCGACTCGTTTGCTTAAACGAGTTGTGTAGTTAGTTAAACGAGTCGAGCTCGAGTAGCCGAGCCGACTCGTTTAATTTATCGAGCCGAGTTCGAGTTCCTTTTAGAAAACTCGTTAAACTCGAATCGGCTCGATAATTTAGTGAACCGGTTTTTTAAAAACCGGTTCACTAAAAATATGAAAGCG
>JAANDH010000358.1:0-104585 GCA_011799765.1 Nymphaea thermarum
ACAATTTATCGGTTGATCTTGGCCTAAGTTGTACAATATTGACCAGTTACTTAGTGGGTGAAGGACCCTAAGAATATAAATGGCGAAGGATTAAGTGCAAAATCTTTTATGTTGAAACTAGTAGCCCGGAAGTTAAAAGCATTGGAGAAGTCCAATTAACTGCTCCTTTCTTTCCTTTTCAGTACTGGAGACCGTGAAAAATAATCGTGCGACCATTATTAAATCATGAGAGAACTACATGAGTGTCTAGTTAAATTTTAACCGAAGGGTGTGTTTGCTAACTTAAAAATCTTTTAGTGTCCATGTTCGTAGAGGACTCTGCCAAATATTTTTCCTCAATAAAGAAGTCTTATAAATATGTTAAAGAAAAGTATCAAAGATTGCAAAGAAAAACACATATTTCTATTGATTAGAAAATACAAGCTGATGACAGATTTATTTCTGCATTCAGCAGGAAAATAAGTACATAATGTTCACAAGGGTAGGTGTCTGAATCTATGACTACAGTTTCCCTGAGCCAAACATTGTGCTCAACCCTCAAATTCACATCTAGGTACAGTAAATTCTATCTTTTGACATGTCGTTGTATCCAAAAAGTAACACGAGAAATGGCTAGCCAAAAAAAAAAAAAGGTCCTTTAACTATGAGTGTTTATCCTGTACGATTGGATTTGAGATGCCAACATGATAAAGAATGTCTCAGCATGTTGTGTGCCTATGGGAAGAAACATCATATTTTGGACTAGTGGAATGCAAGACAACATCACTTGATCTAGGAAGTAAGTCAAATAGGGATCAGAGGCATCTCTAATGGTTGCAATCTCAGTATACATCGTTCACTTGACTTGATGAACTGGATATCCATCAACATTTTCAACTAATAGAAGCATATTCAATTTGTTTCTTATAGAATCCTTGTACCTAGCATATTCACTAAATGGCTAGACTAAGACAGGACATTGATTCCTTAAGCACAAGTTATCAATCAAACGGACCATTTGTAACTTGAAAATGGAAAGGACCATTTGTAAGTTGAACTTACAAATGGTCCTTTCCATTTTGAAATTACAAATGGTCCATTTGATTGATAACTTGTGTAACTTGAAAATGATGATAGAGAAAATATGGCCAAACATGTAATCACCATTCAACGTAAGGCACATAGAATTTTACTAGGTCTTTGTATATATCTAATTATGTAAGAATTACTGCTCTAATCATGCACTGTTGCCTGAATAATAAGATGTCCAAATAAATCAACAATGAGTTTATTGAGATTTTCACTTTGTTGCTATACTATCCTTGCCTTCTCTGCTTACCTCCTGCTTGCTTCATTGCTGAGTCTTCAGACAAGTGACAGTTCAATGCAGTAAAAATTCTAGGAACAAACCAATGACAATCTTAACTGGTTTAAAATGTGTTACTGAAGCCATTACTGGTTTGACATGTAGGTGTCCCATTAAAGCATCCACAGAGTATGTTAAATTGATCTTGCTATTTACATGAACAGTGTCAATAAGCCATTACTGGTTTGACATATATGTGTCCCATTAAAGCATCCACAGAGTATGCTAAATTGATCTTGCTATTTACATGAACAGTGTCAATATGTGTTCCCCTTATTTAATTTGTAATTGTGTAGTGCCCTTTAGTACTAGCTTTAACTTCAATCACTGGAATCAACTAGGTGTTGACATTTCCCATTTATCATGTAGGGTCTACAGTAGCTTTGGTGAACTAAGTTTGCAAAACGAAGCCACACAAAGTATTGATGATGTGAAAAATGTAAATTGTTTAACAGGTGGAGCTTTCCCAATTCTGATCAGTCAATTCCAGCCTCAACAGCGAATGAATTAAGGCATGACAAGGCCACAAATATTGATGCTAAGAAATTAAAGGCCATGGCTGAGGGAATTTCACAAAGTAAGTCCCATGTCAGTGAAATAATTTACTCATCATCTGTTGTCAATGTGACTTTCTACTGCTAATTTCCAGGAAAATCTTGAACATGTCTTTGGTTCCATAATGAAATTTCTCCTAGTTGTGATCCGTTCTTTACATTGAACCTAATGTTCTTTTAAAGAAGAAAAACATAGTCATAGCTCACCTGCCATAAGGACAATAAATCTTTAGACTTCTGATGTTTTGTCAACCAGTTCTAACTGAGAGATTTTTTTCATAGATCCAAAAACCAATCTGTTAGTTCAGGTGCCGTCTTTGTCATCTAAATTATTTTCCTCATGGGTTATAATCACCTATAATTCAGTTTCATTTGTGGGACCAGATTCTTGTTAGGATAGAAAACTCTTATATGCAGCCATCTTCATTTGCTATTTAGATGCAAGAACTCCTGAAAAATATTGTCTCTCTTCATAAGTTTTGTCTGCAGAATAGTGGATCCTTTGAAAACACTTCCTGTCCGTGGAGAATGTATATAGCACAAATAGTTCCTAGCAGTTTCATTCTTGTGAAATTAGTTTGCCCCTAACTTTATACCAAAATCTCTGTTAGCCATGACTTCTCTAGTTATTTTAGCTGGATAGAAGTATTTTCTGGGACTCTTATGTTGTCTTCCTTTTCTGTAGTTGGAAAAGCTTTTGTTGTTGCTACAATGATTGTTTTTGGGGGTGCAACTATCACATTTGCTTTTGCTGCCTCACAGTTAGACTTGCAATCTGTAAGTACAACATATTATTACTGTTCAAGCAGTCAACTGTAATCTGCATTACTAACCTTCCATTGTTCAGGCAGTTTTCTTTAGTTGAGTAGGAGAATGTCAGGTTAAATGACCAGTTGTCAGAGGGCTGCATATAACTGTCATGATCCCTAGTGAGATATAATGCCATAAAATGCTGCTTTGTGATATAAATAAAAATGTTGTTAAATGCCATGAGGCAAACCGAGGCATTGAGTCCATCATGACATGAGGCATAAGTTTCATGATTAAAATTATAAAACATATAATATTCATAACAATAATGAAAACTTGACAAAAAAACTAAAATAACAATTTATAAGTAAAGTACAATAAAATACATTTACGTCACATTATTATCTAAATCATCCAAAAGTTGGGTGGTCTTTAGATAATTTTTATTTTTGTCATGCAGCAAGTGACAATATCATTTTGGAATTTGTATAGAACATTATAGATGGTCACCAAAAGTCTTTTAAGAAAAATATCATGTCTCTTTATTTTTGAAAATTTTGAGATTATCTGTTTAATCTTTTTAAAATGCAATATATTAAAATTTTAAAATAGATCACTTGATTGTTACTTTTGCATGTAAAATAGAAGTACTATGTGTAACTGTTAACTATGAATTGTGAGTCCTATGAAGAAATAAAAGAAAATTCTTCTCTTTATTTTTCTTATTGTTATAAGTTGGTGTTTTGCATAAAAAAGTACAAAACATAGATTAGGCTCACTTCCACGGTTCCACTTGTTGCACAAAATGGGCTTTTTGCATGTGACACTACTTGCAGGTGCCTGAAAGGTCGTCTTTAATGCCTCTCTTGTCATTAGGCTCATCATGTGAGGCATGCGCCACTGTGAACCTTTGCTTTAATTTTTTACTAAAAGGTAATACTTTTCATGAAGCTTGTCTCAGGCTTCAAGTGTGGACCACTGTGAATCATGTGCTTCTGCCAGTGAAGCGCATGCATTAGATCAAGTATGCCCCACTGCACCGCTTCAAAGCGCTTTCTGCAGTGAGGCATAGTGAGACCTACGCCTCTAGTAGCACTGATAAAAATTAAAAACTATATGTCATTGCAGTATCTTTTGCAAGCATGAAGGAAAGATTATGAAAATTGGCCAATCGACATAATTTGCAGTACCTTGTTCTCTGAACGAGATAGCTGATTGCTCAAGTTTCTCATTTTGACAGCAATCAAATGCTCTTCATATTATCTTAAGTTTAGATGAATGATACAGTGAGATTTGTTAAATAATCCATCTGACAGTGTCCAGTTTCCATTACTCAAGGCTGAAATTTTGGAACATGAGAATAACCTGTATCTGGATATTGCACGTTCATGAGCATAATGACCATTTTCTAATGTTACTAATTATTGCGAATGTGCGAAGAAATGCAGTTCTCTGTGTTTTGGATGTTGTAGTGAGTAAACGCATGGATATACCTCTGCTTAGGAACTTCAAATTGATCCTACAATTAAATGCCAGTTTCTTCATTATGAATAGCTCGGTGCTTAACATGTCTATCTATTTTTATGATGCAATACAACACTTGGAATTGCGTTGACCATATTCATGTTGAGACTGATAGAACTGGTTTGGTTCACTATAAGCTATAAAGTCATATGCATGCATGTACAACACGAACTTTGTATACTTCGAATAGCAATTTGCTCATATCCTTGTGGTACTGCATAAATATACCTGTGTACTTGTGCTACTGTTTTGATGGTTTAACCTTCATTATTTTTTTCTCTCTGTCGGGAAGAACGAGGACATTAAGGTGAAGGGAAAAAGTCTCCTTCAGCCCAAGTTTGAAGGTGTTAAAGCATACTTTACTCCAGTTAGGACATGGGTGAGTGGTGGTTCATAGTTCATTGAACTTTTCTGGTTCCTGGCATCCTGTTAAGTTGTGTAACTTTGATCCGTTAATTTCAGGTTGAGAACATCTCGAAGCACGATACTTTTCATGGGCCGCATGGTGCTAATGAAAAGCCTCTCATTAGGGAGCTTTCAAAAAGATATGGTCGGAGAGTTTCAGAGTGAGGAGCATCAATATGATCCGTATAAGTTTAGGAAATAAGCCTAGCGCATATGTTATGATCTGTATAAGTTTAGGAAATAAGCCTACATAATATGTACGTCGAAACTTTTTTCGTCCCGTCTTAAACATGCAAAGTGAATTATAATTGAAAAGAATGCATAAGGATGTAAGTAGCAGTCTGTGGCCATCCCTTCACATGGTTATTGATTAATGTCATCTCATGGGTATTTTTGAAAGCTAATCCGGTTGTTTACCGTAGCGACATATTATCAATTTTCTAACGATGTTTTTCAATGCGAGAGGTAAAACCTTCGGAAAACAACTTAGAACATCCCAACTTTCTTAAATATGGGAAACATTTTATGAGCATCAACTTGGGTAATTCACCAAAACCAATATATTGTTTTAATTTATCTTGAAGCAGGTCATAATCCATTTTGATGTGCTTAAGCTGGCCGTGTTGAATTGGATTGACTGAGCAGGTCACTGTATTTTCATTATTCTGAAAGGAACAAGATGGTATTTGGGCCTGCTAGGACTTGTCAGTGTCTTGTGAACTTTCGTGACAATGAATCTCTACGTGATGTTCAGAACTGGTTGAAGTTCTGGCTTTGTCATGAATGGAAAGAACAGAGTTGGCATGTAGAATCCATTCTTTAATTATTTTCTTCAATCAAATGACTATTTAATGAGTTTCAAAGACTACATGGTAATTTATTGGCTTCTGGTCTCTTAAATATCTAAGGTACTGTGGGGTGCCTAGAAGGGTATTATGGAAGCTTGATTTAATTCTATAGTTATTTGTTCCATGTAAAAGACATGAAACAGCTCGAAAAGCCATCCTTTAATTGACATGACAAGGTCTGCCTAAGGAATGCATGTGATTCAGTCAATAAATAGATACCGAACAGGAAGAAGCCGCTCTCTGGTTTATGGCAAGTTCATCTGCTTCCTATTTGCAATAGGGTTTCGATGACGCATGGCCTACTGTTGGGCGTGACGACGGAGGAGCGACGGGCTCGACGTCCATCTTATTGAGCCATGAGATGCTGGACGCAACGAATTCAGAATGCATGGACACGGCGTTCCGCACGTCCCAGAGTTCAATGTTTGCATTGTCTTCTAAAATCCGGAACCACCCACGCCTGGACAATTTTAATTAAACTATGGAAGGACCAGTTTCGTTCCATCAAGACAGAAGCATATGTGGAATGGAGATGAATAATAATAATAATAATAATAATAATAATAACATCATTTTGCCTTCAAAGTATCTTTTTAAGGCACCTTGAGATGAATGGTGACGGTTGAATATATGAACAACTTAGTTTTGACAAAACCATAACTCAAAAATGACGTGCATGACTTGGTCCCTTCTTCCATGTTTTTTATAGAAAATGTGATTTTGATCTCTTCTTTATTTCAGTTGAGTGATCTTTTTTCTACTGCTCAAAGAGAGGTTGTGAGATCGACTAATTGCTTGCACAAATCTATGCATGCAGGCAACAAATTCGCACTCCTTTAAAAAAGAGAGAGGGTTGAGATATTTTAATTTTTTTTTATAATAAATTGTGTTTTTTAGTTTTTTTACTTTTTTATAATTCTCTTTTTGTCCTTTAAAAACCTTCATTTTTACTACTTTGGTCAATGCATATACAAGAATATGCATATAACCAGTTTCGTAACGTCCCCTGTGCCCTTGGCAACCAGGCATTTTTTAGCTTATGGAGGTTTTATAAGTGGTTCCATCTCAGCTTTTCATTTCAAGAGGTCCTTGATTTGGATTTGTAATTGGGCTATCTGGGTTTGATGTTCTTCTAACTCCAGTCTGATCCAGTCTGATTATCTGCACAAATAAGCAAGATGTGGTGTCATTGAGACTCTGTGTGCTTCGTGTGATTAGTTTTTACTGAGAGACTTGGCATGAATTGTTTGTAATCGAGAGTTACTATTGTATTGTCCATAGTAATAGGATTGGCCGGATCAGCTTAATTGTTTTGAGTAAGCTCGGATCATCCAAATTTTGACTGATTTATTTTGCACCAATTATAACTCTACTCAATATTCCTAATTAAGAGATGAATTAATTTTTTTAAAAAAAATGTTTTATTATATTGACTTGATGTTTTCTTCCTATTTATAGATATCTTCAGCTTCTATGTATCATCCACAAGAAATATCCATGAAAAATCATTACCCTAAAATATGTTGTTGTTATTGTTATTATTGTCATTGTTTTATTATTAATTCCTAATTCAATAATAAATAACTGAAACTTGCATTTAGCTGGTTCAAGGGAAAAGTTTTGACACTACTTTTTCCATGGACAGTGAGATACTAATATGCCTCCTTCCAAATGCATGCGACAACAAATCTCTTTTGCCCCCATGTGTTTAGGGTTTAGGGTTAAGGGTTGCAAGTAGTTGCATGGGGACACCATGTGTATCTGCCCACAACATTTCTCTTTCAACCATTTTCATACTTTTGTTTATTTTTTTTATTTTTTGTTGAATTTTTAATTGTTTACTTTTAATGTAAATGATAATTTTTTTGTCAAATAATAATTCCATCATTTTTACTAAGGTACTATTCAATGGTTTCACTGCATGTCATCACTACAGTAGTTCTTTATCAATTATTTCTAAGGTTGTCAAAATAATCGATTTGGATCATATATTTGGCTGAACCGTTTTTATAAAATCAGATATGAAAAAAAAATTGAAGAAATCAGATCGGATTTGGATTTAAGAAATGACATCCAGTTGAATCGGATTCAGATATACATAACTGCTCGGATTCGGATACAGACTCGGATAAGATGTTTTTTTAAACAAATATCCTATATCTAATGCTCTTACATTTTGAAAATCGGCCAAGTTCATTTCAAACTTTGGATTCAGATTTGGATATGCATGTAAAAAATGGATTTGAATCGGATTCAGATTGTGACATTGGATTTCAGATTTGAATTTGGATATGATTTTTCTTCATTGGTATTTGAACATGAATTCGAATCCAAATATGTGAATATCTAAAAAAGCAGATATGGTTAAGGATATATCTTGTTTAAATTTGATATGCTACCACCCAATTTATTTCCTTAACAATTCTGGAAAAATATAATATTCCAAAAGTTAAGCATGTGTTTGTAAATCAAAAGTTGAGCATGGTTGTCCAAACTATTCAAACATTAAAGCTAGTTAGTTTAAATTTTCTAATTAATGTGTGAAACTTTTAGTTGGTAGAAGTTGCATTTAACATATTTCATTTACCAAAGATCATGACTTTTTTTTTTTTTTTGCCTAAAAATATGATCTTACATTCATTTAACAAATTTACATATGCTGTAAAATATGCAAATCCGGAAACTTGGAAAATTTGCTTACCTATTTTAATCACACAGTTCAACATGTAAATTAGAAAACGTAAAAAATAAATTTTGAGTCGGTAGTTTCATGCTTCATTTGTGGGCAGCACAATATTCCAAAGTGAGAAGGACAGCATCACTAAAATACTTATATAAAAAATATATGAGAAAGAAGTAAATGAAAGAGTACCAATAAATCAAAAGCATTAAGAGTAAGAAGCGGGATGGATTCATTGGTGGAGCGGGAAATTTTTCGCTATGGGGCACTGTTATAGATTCTCATTTCTAAAGGGATGTAACATATATAAATAAGTAAATAATTGTAAGAAATCTATGTAAAAATAAATAAAAAACTTCGTTGCTAGCATGGGCAACTGCCACGCCTGCTATATGTAGCTACACTACTAGATGGATTAACGAGAACTTGATTCCAAAGTCACAGAAAAAGTGTTTTTTGTTTTTAAAGAAGTGATAAATTAAATGACCGTTTAAAACTTTAAAAAATGTGTTTTTTGAAAAAAAATATTAAAAAAGAAAAAGAAAGCATTTTTGCATTTTGTTTCACTTTTTTCAGTTTTTTTAATGCCAAACAATTTTTTTATTTTTTATTTGTTGCAAATCTACTTATGTTGTGATGTTTGTGTTATTAGTTTCTTACTTATTTTATTTTTCTTCTATTTTTAGTTTTTTAAAATCTTATTGTATTTTTTTCTTTTTTTTTTCAAGTTAGTTGTATTATACCCGAGAAAAACCTCACTGTTTAAAACATCGAGATTTATTTGTGACTACTATATATGAAATTGCAAAAAAAGTACAGTCTAGTTTTGATGTTGGGCAGGGGTGTAGATAGGTGAGGCTCTGTAGGGCGGAAGGAACTCATTATCTAAAAGCTTAAATTAATAGTTAAACTTATGTGGATCTCGATCCAGTTATATAAGAGCATCCCAGGAGTCGTACGTCACTGCTCCATGCTCAAAGACTTGGCCGAGTCAATACTAAGTCATCCTAGTTTATGGCAAGCCATTGAAGGAGTCGATTCTTGTATACATTAGATCGTGATCATGTTTTTACTACATTCATATATATATATATATATATATATATATATATATATATATATAAACTGGCAAAGTGATAAAATATTTATTCGACTCTAGTCTCGGTGAATGTACTGAAAGTAATTTCATGCTCACGTGTGTTGATTTATTTCTTTACAAATTGTTTCATGAATGTGTCCAAAGGATTAGAGAATATTTGTGGAACACTATGTAATAATATTAAATGAATCTGCTTCAAGATTAAGACAAAATTAGAAGACAATTTGTTACTGTTCTCACTACCAAGGAGATGTTTGGTAAGAAGGATCATGTGTTCTTAAAACAAATATCCCTACAACACATGTTTTGAGAAAAAATTAAATATTCCTAAAATAAATATATTACATATATACACCCACAGTCGCACGCTCGCACCCAAATTTTTTCGGATACGCCACACCGGCACCCGCGCCCCGCACTCATGTGACATAGACTAAAATCACGTTGACATAATGTTTGAACTATATTGGGAAAATATGATTGTTCACTTGAAAATTTCTGCAATGGGTTAATACTGATACTGATATTTGTAAGTTGCTACCATTCCCTAAAGTTTGAGAAATATCAGCTAGAAGCTAACCAATAAGGATGAAAATGGCTCAAATTCATTTTAATAGGATTCTGTATAATTAGATACGGAAGATTAGACATTTACAAGTGCAAAACTCAAGTTCAGATTCTGATGTAAAATTACATATAAATAAATCTCAATTCGAATCTATTTTCACAAATCCTTCCAACAAATTTGCAGGATATGAATGAGGACAGCGATCTATGTGAATCTGAGCTAAACTTTTTTTGTAACGTGATAGCAAATTATGATGATCTGATCCAATTTCTTCACCATTAGGTAGAGTGCAAGCCCATCCAGCTTCTGCTACAATACTTTCATAGAAGATAATGAAACAAAATTTTGCTTCTACTACAATACGGGGACGTCGTAAGACGTCCTTTGTCTAACAAAGAAGATGATCAACATTCATACAGATCTGACTGAAACGTAGCTAAAATGTCACTTTAATATCACATTCAACGAAAGGGAAACTAAAATGTGGATCAAGTGTTCAACTTGGAAGTTAATTCATTCCAAGTCTTTCTAAAGTGGCTGTTACAATTTGGTAGGCTAATGTTTACTTGCGGAAGCGGCCTTTGGTATAACTACCCAAAGGCTACACACATAAGCCTCCAAGGTTTCGGCTTGCTTTAAAACAGGTTTAGGTAGACCTGTAATATATCCTTTAACTCAGGTATCCTTTAACTCGATACATTTTCGAGGGAAAATCTTTTCGTGAAAACTCTATCCCACATATTGCTGAATATAAAGACTTCTTTCATGTTGATGCCAAGTGAATGAGCTCTGGCTCTTGAAGAGCTAGATTCTTGTAAATATGCTGGGATATAAAGCCTTAACCAGATGGTTATTTTTATGTTCTTTTTTGCTGAATATCAACGAGATCTTTTTGTAATCACCCACTTAACAATTTTTTCAAATACCTTGCTGGTTTTCTAAATTTCATCAATCTTCTATTTGAGTTAGTGGCATGGGAGTTCTAAAAATTAATGGGGAAAAAGCAGAAGTTTCAAGACTAAAAAGGTTTTACAAGTTTGACAAAAAGTATGGTTGTGGTCGGTTGGTTGGAGAAGTCATATGCACACATTTTAAAACATTTACAGTTGACTTGGACATAGTGAGGGTGACATGTATATTATAACATTCCACCACGTAAAATCACAAGTAAAATGCCGTAATATTCTTGATCATACACTCCCCCTTTGTCATAAATAGAAAAGTAAATCAGGAATTGGCAAAAAGGAAAATAGAATGCTCAATTTAGAAATTGCCTAAGATGAGGAAAAGGTTTTACTTGGAAAGAACAACTAGATAGGGGAGGTTCTTCCATGGGCCCTTGTGGAAATTCAGGGCTCTGAGTGGTGGCTTAATGGCCCACCAGAGCACAGTCTCTCTTTCTCTCCGTGGCCTTCTTCATGGCCCGCCAAAGCTCTCCCTCTCTATAGTTGTATCTAATTAATGACTCCAACCACGCTTCAAGCCACTGGAGAGAGCCAATCTACAGCAAGTCTATACATTTTTCTATATGATTCGTTTCCATGTGATTTGATGCCTCTCATCATTGTACATATCGGCGATGTATATCAATTGGACCACCAACTGAATATTTTTGTGCTATGTTAGGTCGATGGTTCTAAGCAGTCTTCCTAATTGTAAGCAGGTGAAAAGATGCTCGAAACAAACCAAACGCTTTCTGTTCTGCGCATTAAATGTTGAACAACCCTTGCCAGGCATTCCACCCATGTACAGATGCTTGCCCTTCTAGCAGCCAATATAAGCAAAAGGTGGGTTAGGCAGATTATCATATTATGCCAATAAAGAGACACACTTTTCGACTTGATTTAGTATTCGAGTTCAGCACCTAAACAGGTGGATGAAGCACTTTCTTTGGCCACACATTGCTTTTGCCGAAAGTGAAAAATGCCATGAACTCAACAGCTGGTTGCTGATCAGCTAAATTCAGCTAAACAAATTGCTAACCTGTGTTCGGCATATTTTCTTGCAGGCAACTTAAGCCCTTCTTTGTGCATAAATGAGCTAAGCATGAAACTGGGTGGTTGTCTTCAGTTGTGTCACAAATTTGGTTTTTGCAGTAAAGGAGTTTACCAAATGAGAAAAATAAGGCAAAATTTTCTACAGACCAGGCTAGTAACAATAACTATGAATTGCAAAAAAATAAGGAATATATTGAACACGTGCTTTGCAATTTGTTAGAAATATTGACATGTAACTCAGTTAACATTGATCCATGAAGCTATGTTTTCAAGTCCAACAAACAAATGACCAACACAAACAGGAGTTGATAACTGTCAGGCAATTCATTGGAAGATCATAACAATGTGGCTAGTGGTGGTGTTATAAGAGTGAACCTTCAAGGTAAGGAAAAAAGGCACATATACAAACACAAAGGGAAAAAAAAAAGCAGTGTCATCCCAGTAACTATCACGTATAATTGCTTCGAGGGAAAGAATTGTATACAGCATTAATCTTCATCCTATGAAGTAGAGTCATCTTCTTCATTTGCTCTACTTGGTCCGCATTCTTCATCATCTTCTTCTTCTAAATCTGAAGACAACCCAACCTCTACATTTTCTGCTTCTGGAAATGGATTCACATGGTCAATATAGATTGGATTTGCATTTATGTTTGTTATTTCTGCAGCCATGCTTTGCAAATGCATATTCATTCTAATGAATACCAAATCAGTTAATCTAGATGGTAAAAGATTGCTTCTCTTCTTTGTATTAACAGCTTCAAATGCACTCCAATTTCTTTCGCAAGCTGATGCACTGCATGGCTGGCTTAAAATTTTGATTGCTACTCTTTGAAGAATAGGAAAAGAACATCCACATATCACCCACCAAACACCTAACATAATTTAAAGAAACAAACAAACAAAATTGAGAATCATACAGTCGCATATTTGTAACTAAAACATTTAACCAATCATCAACAATTCAGAAAAAGTGAGACACTTACGTGGATGAGAAGTGTCAATAATATTCATGGATAGCTCACCACGAAATAATGATGGATGTCTTGTTTCATATTTGGCCAATTCACGAGACATATTTGCACAATCCTCAGGAACAAGAAGTTTTTCTATTACTAACTCCAAACCTTTCCGAACTTCATCATTCATCCTTACTTTATTATTCCAGAACAAATGAGGATTTAGATAAGCTGCTGCGGCATATATGGGACTGTTCAAATTACGGTTCCATCTCTTGTCAATTATACTCCAATATGGCATATATTTTTCTCTCATGTTGTTGCCTGCACACTTGATAGCTTCTTTAGCTCTATCAAGTGCTTCATACAAATAGCCCATAGTGGCTCCTTCCCCATCTACCATCTTCTGTACTCTCACTAATGGTTCAACAAACCTTATTATTTCTTTTCCCTTTCTCCAAAAATCTTCATTTTGAACAAGACTTGTAAGTTCTTTTGCATCACTTTTTTCATTGTCTTCTACATGTCTCCATTCATTGGAGGCAACCATAAACTTGAGGCTCTCTTCTTGTTTTAAGATGGAATCCAAACAAATAAATTGAGAGGCAAATCTAGTCACACTAGGCCTCCTCAACTCTTTTCCCTTTGTATAAGTTCTCATTATATCTAAAGCTTGTTGCTTATTATATATGAACTTGACGGTCTGCCTTGCTTTGCACATGATATTTGCCACATCTTCTAAATTATCGATGTCTTCAAGCATTAAGTCAATGCAATGGCCAGCACAAGATGTAGCAAAAATGTTTGGATATTTTCCTTCAAGAATATATTTTGCCTTTTTGTAATTGCTTCCATTATCAGTAACAATTTGTACGACATTGTTTGCTCCAATTTCTTCTATAGTTGAAGATAAAAAGTCAACTATAAATTCTGCATTTTTAGGGCCTTTTTCAACATGACTTGCCTTCCAAAATACGGTGCCTGTTTGAGAGCTCACCAACAAGTTGATATAGGATCTGCTTCTAATTGTGTCTTTCCAAATACTAGACATAATTGTGCATCCACGTTCTGTCCATGTTTTCTTCATTTCATCAACGTATAATAAAACATCTTTCTTTGCTTCATCTAGTAGTTTCGTTCTAGTTGTTTCAGAGCATGGGAGAATATATCCTGGTCCAAAGTTTGTAGCAGCAGCAACAAAATTTTTGAAATCCACTGATTGAAGCAAGTTGAAAGGCAAGTTATTCATTACAATACCTTTCAGTAGAAGCTTATCCACAAAACCTTTTTCTACTTTTTTCATCATGCCTGAAATTGTTTGTTGTTGGCCTTGTCTTGTTCCTCCCTCAGACAAAGTTCCACAAAAAAAATTGCTGCCTGAAGATGATGAACCTACACTTGAATGTGATTCACTTCCACTTTGCATTCTCCCCTTCTTCATGGGTCTGTCAGAAATAACTCCACAAGCTATGATTGCCCTTTGCTTGACATTTTCAGGCACATTAGGACATGGAGCAGCATCATTGCCCTGAAGTCCAGCCAAATGATACTTAAATCGTGTAATTCCTCCGGCATATTGCTCAGAACAAAATTCACAAATCAACTTCCCATCATCGCTTTGAGTTGCATGTGACCAAAACATGTCCTTCCCTCTAGGCATTTTATGCAACTGTCAAGTATCAAACAACTGAGGTCCTGAAGCCATAAAATCTGACCGTCATTTCAGCGACATACAATTGCCTAAGCACATAAGCGAATCGACTGAAAACAAAACTATTCCACAAAGCAAGAAACGTACAAACTACAAAGTTTAACAGCGATAGACAATTGCTTAAACACATATGCAAATCGACTGAAACAAGAGGTATATAGTATAAACTATAAACTATAAAGTAGACGACCAACAGACGTATGCAAATTCAGTGAAAACAAAAACTTGAAACTAATCGATTGAAAACAAAAATAAAAAAATTAGAAACTAACGGACGTAAACAAAAAGTCAAAATGTCCAACGCACATATGAAAATGGACTGAAAATCTAAGGGCAAGCCTACCTGAGCACGAGAGCGTGGTCGGATGTAGCTGTCGGAGGTCTACACGGTGCCGGAAAGCGGTCGAAGGTCTGCACGGTGCCGGAAACTGCAACTCGACACAAAAAATAAGACGCCGGTCTGCTCCGCCGGCGAATTTGATGTCGGAAACATCGCCGGAAATCGGAAATCGCCGGGATTTCACCGTTCCCAAATCGGAAAACCCTAAACTCTTTAAAAACTCGTCCGGTCGAAGAACTCGAAATGTCTTTACATTTTAATCATTTTTTACCGAAACTACCATTTAGAAGTTTTTCAAATTACAGTTGAATGCCACCGCCCGAAATTAAAAATTGCCTTCTAAAAACAAAAGACGCGAAAATACACGTTTAGACGCGTTTTTTTTTTTTCGTTTTAGCATATTGACAAAATTTAAAATAGTTTTTAAAATCTTAAATAAAAAATGAAAACATATAATACATCGACAAAGTTTTTTATCTTACATTAATTTAATTAGTAAATTTTATAACTAGATGTGTTCATTTCAGAACAATAAAATAATCAACAGCTCATGTAACACCAAAATAACAAAACTCGATACTCAAAAAAGCAAAAAGAAAGTATGTTGAGCACATTTATCGATCCATATCAAGCCAAAAGAAAGTATGTTGGATCATGTCGTTTTAGGTGTCTGGATCATGTGTGTGTATGTGCGAGTGCGCATGCCGATGCATATGCATATGCATGTAGTTAAAAAATAACAATATCATGACTATTGTTCCTTGACTTGTGACTCGAAGATACTCCACTCAACAAAAATGTACCGGGCCAGCTCGAAGTGGCCCGTCGGAGTCCAATTCGGCTCAATATATTTTTTAATATATAAAATATATTTTATTATTAAAATATATTGTATATTAAAAAATTTATTTTATATTTAAAATGATTTTTTATTTTAACCAGGCCAGGCCCAGGCTTCTGTTTCTGGTGTAGAGCTGAGCCCGGGCTCGATTTTCGGGTGTCGGGCCAGCTAGAGTCCGACTCTTACCAGACCGAGCCAGGCCGATGCCCAGGCCTATATGTAACCCCTTATGGTTTATAGTTTCGGAACTTTAATCTATTCCTTGTTTCAATTTGATCGCGAAACATCTGCCTAACCCAGCGCCTGCCTAACCCAGCGCTTATAGTTCTGCCACTTTAATCTACTCTTCAACATAGAGAAGTAACATTAGCGACAATATCCATGAGAAAGAGAGAGAGAGATGCATGCAGAGGTTACTGTATACTTACTTGCAAGTTCTATTGTTGAACACATAAAAATCAACATGAAAATCATGTTTTCTTATGTACAAATGAAATTAAAGATTATATAAGATGCAAATATCAAGCTCTTGATTTTTGAACCCTTCTGAATTCTAACTTCGCATACATCATACAAAATTAACGCCATATGAATGCATGTAAATTTTGCATTCTAAGAGTAAACATTAACCTTTCATGTAGTAAGTGGGTCTTCACGCTTTCGTAGAAAATTAATTACGCAATAGTATGTGTCTATATGTTATATCTATCCTGGTTTACATATTTTTTTATTTCACCTTTCCATTTTTGTCCTTGTGCAAGACGTTTTTACCTTCTTCATCTCTGCCTTATATTAGCAAATCTAGCTGGTTATGTATTCAAGCTTCGAGCACGGTGGATGTGTTCAGGTATCAAATTTACAAGCATGGACCCAATTGGGGAGCCTGGTTACAGGAACAAGATCGACAATTTGTTACAGCAACCATTCCCGTAATTGCCAACGGCGTTGGTCTTCGAGAGGATTGGTGCAATGGCTAGAGCAAGTGTTGGTAGGCAGCCAATTCTTTTTTTGAATATCCAAGACGTCAACTCTCTGTGCTGCAAAAAGAGGGGCTATTGACGTGCAAGTTAAAGCACAGTAAGAGGTGGCACCTTGAAACACTGAAAGTAAGCCTCACACCCCTAGGGGGACAAGAGAATAGATGGGCGCTCTGGCTTCCCCCTAGGAAGTTGAATGAAATACTCCTCTTGCTATGGATGTCAATATATCCAATTTGAATTGGATATCTGACCGATCTGATCTGAAAAGATCGGATATGGAAAAAAATTAATATCAGATTAAGAGACCAGATCGGATTCAGACTTAATACATGTTGTCTGACCACAATTTCTTCTTCTATAACTCTGCTTTCATCAAGCTTACCATGATTAATTCAGTGTAAAAACATGAACAAATGGCATAATAAGAACAATCAAAGACCACTGCTTAATCATCACTACAACTCTGCTTTCATCATGTAATGTTCATGTTAATTGCCTGCTTTTGCTGGTGTATATTATCCTTGAAATTGAATGGAATGCAGATATGGGTGACTCCTTACAACAGAAACGAGGAGTGGGCAGGAGGGTTGCTCGCATACCAGAGCGAAGGAGATGATACTCTTGCTGTATGGTCCCAAAGGTATCACTACTAGACACAACTCTGAACCTTTTCCTGAGGTACACCTCCTCTGGGGATGCATGTAGGATCACATATATTTGATATGGTAAAGAAATCTGAACCCATTTACTAATCTGTATAAGGTTCAAAATGCAGTTTAACTGAATCTGAATCTGTTATATAACTGGGATTGGATAGGCTTCTACCCAGTTACATGCAAATGCCAAACCCTATACTAGACAGATGTGAATTTGGTTTTTATCTGAATTCAACTATGAATTGGACTCGAATTACATAGAATTTGATTATGACATCCGACCCAAATCCGGACCGTTTAAGTACATCCCTACCTCCAAGAACTCAGTTTTTACACTAGTGGCATTAGTTTTCACAAGGAATGGTACCGCTGAGATTTGAGAAACCATTGCCACAGGACAGCCAAAACCCATCCCATTACATCAACCTTCTGCTACAAAGTTTTATAAGTGAAGATTGACATGAACCAACCTTTTCTTTTTTCGTGTTTGATTTGCAGGGATCGATCTATAGAGGACAAGGATATTGTGCTGTGGTACGCACTAGGCTTCCACCACATCCCATGCCAAGAGGACTTCCCTATCATGCCAACAGTTTCTGCAAGCTTTCATCTGAAGCCTATCAACTTCTTTGAAAGCAATCCCATACTCCGAACATTACCAAATTACGAAAAGGATCTGCCGACTTGTGCACCTTCTGCATCCTAGCAACACCAGCTCCTGCTGAAGCCGTCTTCTGCGTGTGCACAATGGACATGGGGTGCATGCATTTGTATGTAGTTGTATGTGTACATATGGGTGAACACATGCCTAGTGTCCACTGGTATGAGCTGAGAAAGCATGGGCATCAATGTGATAGAGACGTGGTGAAATAAAATATAAGAGTTTCTAAGTTGAACGACAGAAGGAACATGAATCATTTTCCTGCTCGAACATGCCTGTTTATGTTAAAACATAGAACCTTCGGCTTTAAGTTTAAAACATAAAGATCAGCTCCAAGTCCAGACTATTCGGCTTTAAGTTTAAAACATAAAGATCAGCTCCAAGTCCAGACTATGTTCCCAAAATCTAGTCAGAACAAATTGGTTAACCCCTACAAGCATAAAATTCCATCGACGTATACAATTAAACTGTAAGAATGCATACATACATACAGGTTACAACTTTCCTTTTATCCCGGCCCTGTGGCCAAGTTCAAGTACAGTACATACAGGTTAGACATTAACTAAGTCCATCATGCAGAGAGGTCATCTTTCTTGCAGGATAAGACATGTATTAACTGATCTTATCAGTTTAGCATGATGCAGCAAGGTCACGTGGATTCACCAACAGAACTTTCTGAGTTAATGTGGAACGATTTGTAACTTAGAAGAGAATCTTTTGTTATCGAGCACACTTTCATTCCTGCAAAGTCTTAAACCTGAACACTATTTTAGTATATAGTCCCAGCATGATATCGCCCAACTCTTAAAAGAGTGGAAAGCGCAACATATTTCATTTGCAGGGAAAGCCACGATTTCATTTACAGTAAACATTAGCTAAAACTGGTTCAAGATTTACTCTAATTAAACTGTGCTTCTGGCATGAGGGGGTAACCTGTTCCTAAACAAGCAGAACTGGGAGAGTATTAAACATCGCATGAAGCAGCACAAAGCAATGTCAACCCAACCATTTACACCTTGTGATTCCATGGGACTCCTTCACCACATCAGATGGGAAGGCATTGCCCTAAGCTTTAGAGTATATATGCTACACTTGATTTTAGACAAATGGCCTAGAAAGGTATAAGTTCTGTAACTAAACTGAAACTCGACCTCAGAGTAAATATCTAAAAAGTTGAAGGAACAGCCATCTTCCTGTACAAAAGATCAAATAAATTCAAAGAAGACTCCAGAGGAGGCGGGCCGATCACATGTTTCCAGGTGCAAGTGGAAACTACCAAAAACTAGGAGACACTTAACTATTCACAGTATGAGCAACCGAAAACATCCCTCAACAGAAGAACATTTTGGTGCAAACTTTTGTGCAACTTTCGCATTGCAGGAATTTGCAAATTCCCAGGTACGGTAACACCATCATGGCTGCTTGAAGTATCAGAGGAATCATATTCTCCCCTTATGAACTGAGACATCTGAGCTGCTGCCAGGTGTGCATAGATTATAGGTGCAACTACATGAAACATGCACCATATCAGTAAAAATGTGAAGGCTAAAAGTGATCAAGTTTTACGTCATAAAACAACAAACAATAAGAAAAGGGAAAAAGAAAAACAGCTAAAATCACTGCTCACCAATAGACATGGCAGTTGTGCTTCGTTGGTACCTGCAAAGAGCCAACGAACAAGATGTGATGAGTTATGCAAACAACCATGTCAAATATCTCATAACTGTCATGACCACCCAGACTTAAATCTTACACATAGGAGAGGGAGTGAACAAGCATTTGCAGATCATCAGCAGAAAACCCAATCTCGTCCATCAACAAAATGCAAACTGGCTGAAAGGCTTCACAAGTTCAGCCAGAAAAGAAACTGAAATTCGATCTGGGAATGTTGAAACCTTCATCGACTGGAAATTGACATAGAGAAGTTAATTTATGAAGTCAGGAGACACATTGGCATCTGACTGTGCTGACATTGCTTTTTGGAAAAGCCAAGACGGGCTCAAATTTGGCTGCAAGAAACAGTTCAGACTGGAAATGAAAACTGAAGCACCAAAGAAAGGAATATCTCCAAACCAAAGTAGGATGTTACAAATCATATATGGATTCAACAGTGATAAACTGGCCTCATCCAAGAAATCACCTGTCACCTAGTCACGAATAAAGTCTCGGAGTTTAAAACGGCAAAGTTTTTCTTGAGTATACTACGTCGGGATTGAAAAATAGGATAAAAAAACGATTTTTTTTAGAGAAATCAAAAAGATCTAAAAAATTCTTAAAAATTAGAAAAATGTAAAATAAATGAGAAACTAATAAGATAACAAGAATCAGAATCAGAGTCGAAGTAATGCATAAATCAGAATCAAACTAATGCATAAGTAACATCAAGTTTATAGCCCTCATGGCTTTCCAACACAATTTAAATCATTCTTAAATAAAAAAGAAAAAGAACATATCCATAATTAATCTATTGTGATATTTCATCAATTCAAGATCCATATTTGCATAATCCTCATGAACAAGGAGTTTTTTTGTTACTAAGTCCAAACCATCCCAAACTTCTTCATTCATCCTTACTATATTATTCCAGAATAAATGAGGATTTAGATAAGCTGCTGCGGCATGTATGGGACTGTGCAAATTACGATTCCATCTCTTATCAATTATATTCCAATATGCCATATATTTTTCTCTCCTACCATTGCTTGCATTCTTGATAGCTTCTTTAGCTGTATGAAATTCATTATCATTAGGGTCCTTCAGTGATTGTTTTATGAAATTCATCACCATCTTTTCTGAATAACTTTTCATTTTTCAATTATAGCCCTTTAGTATGGGTTTAGTTTTTGAAGCCATGGGACCAACTTCTCTCTATTGTTTCGACTCTTTTTACATCAAGATTTATTGATCTATCTAGCAACAGAAACATCTCTTTAAAGTAAAAGAAAAAGTTTTTCAGTAGGATGTGTTTGTCCTTCTTAGGATATGAAACCGATACAGCAGTGGAGCCTCTTTGGGGTCAAGGTGCCAAAGGCCTGAACTGCGAAATCTAAACAGGGATGACGTATGTCTAGAGCAGGCAGTTCCCACCCTCAATTTGAGAGTGCCTGCCCTAACTTCTGTCTTTGTCTTGCCTCTTCCTTTGATCCTTTCCCATTCAAAAAGAATGGTGCTCCAACTCTAGTTCATGAGAATGTAAAAGAAAAAAAAATGTCCATCAAATTTTCATAACAATTGCCAAAATCAAGTGTTTTAAGTTTTTTAAGATAATTTTCAATGTTAGCCTACCTTTTTCAGAAAATGCACCTAATTACCATGTTTCCAAAATGGGTATAATCTTTCTAATTTTGAAAAGCATTTTCCATAAAATTATTGTTTTACCTTTTCTAAGAGCACAAAAATCATTGATCACTTCAAAGGAGCTTGGATACTTATGTATACTATTTCATGGAATTAAAAAATATGTAAGAAAAATTATCTGCACACAAGTGTAATCTAGGTGAATAGCTAGCTTGCATCAAGAAGACAAACTATATGTCAATATCATAGTCATAAAATGTCAAGCAAAGGGCAATGATAGCTTGTGGAGTTTTTTCTGACAGAGCCATGAAGAAGGGGAGAATGCAAAGTGGAATTGGATCACATTTAAGTCTAGGTTCACCGAGTTCAGTTAGCAATTTTTTTTGTGGAACTTCGTCTCTAGGAGGAACAAGACAATGCCTACAACAAACAATTCCAGGCATGATGAAAAAATGAGAAAAGGATGTTGTGGATAAGCTTCTATTGAAAGCAATTGTAATGAATGACTTGTCTTTCAACTTGCTTCGATCGGCCGACTTCAAAAATTTTGTTGCTGCTGCTACAAAATTTGGACAAGGATACATTCTCCCGAGCTCTGAAACAACGAGAACGAAATTACTAGATGAAGCAACAAAAGATGCTCATGTATATGTTGATGAAATGAAGAAAACATGGACAGAATGTGGATGCACAATTATGTCTGGTATTTGGAAAGACACGATTAGAAGTAGGTTCTATATAAACTTGTTGGTGAGCTCTCCAACTGGCACCATATTTTGGAAGGCAAGTCATGTTGAAAAAGGCCCTTAAAATGCAGAATTTATAGTTGACTTTTTATCTCCAACTATAGAAGAAATTGGGGCAAACAAAGTTGTACATATTGTTACCAACTTATTCTTGAAGGAAAATATCCAAACATTTTTACCACATCTTGTGCTGCCCATTGCATTGACTTAATGCTTGAAGACATTGATAGTTTAGAAGATGTGAAAAATATCATGTGCAAAGCAAGGCATACTGTCAAGTTCATATATAATAAGCAACAAGCTTTAGATATAATGAGAACTTATACAAAGGGAAAGGAGTTGAGGAGGCCTGGTGTGACTAGATTTGCCTCCCAATTTATTTGTTTGGATTTCATCTTAAAACAAGAAGAGGGTCTCAAGTTTATGGTTGCCTCCAATGATTGGAGACATGTTGAAAACACTGAAAAAAATGATGCAAAAGAACTTACAAGGCTCAATCAAAATGAAGATTTTTGGAGAAAGGGAAAAGAAATAATAAGGTTTGTTGAGCTATTAGTGAGAGTACTAAATATGGTAGATGAGGAAGGAGCCACTATGGGCTATTTGTATGAAGCACTTGAAAGAGCTAAAGAATCTATCAAGAGTGCAGGCAACAACATGACAGAAAAATATATGCCATATTGGAATATAATTGACAAGAGATGGAACCGTAATTTGAACAGTCCCATATATGCCGCAGCAGCTTATCTAAATCCTCATTTGTTCTGCAATAATAAAGTAAGCATGAATCATGAAGTTCAGGAAGGTTTGGACTTGGTAACAAAAAAACTTGTTGTTCATGAGGATTCTGTAAATATGTTTCTTGAAATGGTCAAATATGAAACCAGACATCCATCATTATTTCATAGTGAGCTATCTATGAATCTTATTGACACTTCTCATCCAGGTAAGTGTCTCACTTTTTCTGAATTGTTGATGATTGGTTAAATATTTTAATTACACATTCGCGACCGTATGATTCTCAATTTTGTTTATTTGTTTCTTTAAACTATGTTAGGTGTTTGGTGGCGGATATGTGGATGTTTTGTTCCTATTCTTCGAAGAGTAGCAATCAAAATTTTAAGCCAGCCATGCAGTGCATCAGCTTGCGAAAGAAATTGGAGTGCATTTGAAGCTGTTAATACAAAGCAGAGAAGCAATCTTTAACCATCTAGATTAACTGATTTGGTATTCATTAGAATGAATATGCATTTGCAAAGCATGGCTGCAGAAATAGCAAATATAATGCAAATCCAATATATATTGACCATGTGAATCCATTTCCAGAAGCAGAAAATGTAGAGGTTGGGTTGTCTTCAGATGTAAAAGAAGATGATGATGAAGAATGCGAACCAAGTAGAGCAAATGAAGAAGATGACTCTACTTCATAGGATGAAGATTAATGCTGTATACAATTCTTTCCCTCGAAGCAATTATACGTGATAGTTACTGGGATGACACTGTTTTTTTTCCCCTTTGTTTTTGTATATGTGCCTTTTTTCCTTACCTTGAAAGTTCACTCTTATAACACCACCACTAACCACATTGTTATGATCTTCCAACGAATTGGCTGACAGTTATCAACTCCTGTTTGTGTTGGTCATTTGTTTGTTGGACTTGGAAACATAGCTTCATGGATCAATGTTAACTGAGTTACATGTCAATATTTCTAACAAAATGCAAAGCACATGTTCAATATATTCCTTATTTTTTTGCAATTCATAGTTATTGTTACTAGCCTGGTAGTATCAGAACTGCAAATGGCATTTGCTAGCTGTGACCAAGACAAACAGGGTCATCATTTACATCTCCTGCAGTTCTAGAGAATTACTTGACAGCTGCATAAAATTCCTAGAATGAAGAATAGTTTTTGGTCACATGCAACTCAAAGCGATGATGGGAAGTTGATTTGTGAATTTTGTTCTAGGCAATATGCCGGTGGAATTACACGATTTAAGTTTCATTTGACTGGACTTCAAGGCAATGATGCTGCTCCATGTCCTAGGGTGTCTGAAAATGTGTGGAGTTTTTTCTGACAGAGCCATGAAGAAGGGGAAAATGCAAAGTGGAATTGGATCACATTTAAGTCTAGGTTCACCGAGTTCAGTTAGCAATTTTTTTTTGTGGAACTTCGTCTCTAGGAGGAACAAGACAATGCCTACAACAAACAATTTCAGGCATGATGAAAAAAGGAGAAAAGGATGTTGTGGATAAGCTTCTGTTGAAAGCAATTGTAATGAATGACTTGTCTTTCAACTTGCTTCGATCGGCCGACTTCAAAATTTTGTTGCAGCTGCTACAAAATTTGGACCAGGATACATTTTCCCGAGCTCTGAAACAACGAGAACGAAACTAATAGATGAAGCAAGAAAAGATGATCTAGTATATGTTGATGAAATGAAGAAAACATGGACAGAATGTGGATGCACAATTATGTCTGGTATTTGGAAAGACACGATTAGAAGCAGATTCTATATAAACTTGTTGGTGAGCTCTCCAACTGGCACCATATTTTGGAAGGCAGGTCATGTTGAAAAAGGCCCTTAAAATGCAGAATTTATAGTTGACTTTTTATCTCCAACAATAGAAGAAATTGGGGCAAACAAGGTTGTACAAATTGTTACCAACTTATTCTTGAAGGAAAATATCCATCATTATTTCATAGTGAGCTATCCATGAATCTTATTGACACTTCTCATCCACGTAAGTGTCTCACATTTTCTGAATTGTTGATGATTGGTTAAATATTTTAATTACAAATTTGCGACCGTATGATTCTCAATTTTGTTTGTTTGTTTCTCAAGAATAAGTCAATGCAATGGGCAGCACAAGATGTGGTAAAAATGTTTGGATATTTTCCTTCAAGAATAAGTTGGTAACAATCTGTACAACCTTGTTTGCCCCAATTTCTTCTATTGTTGGAGATAAAAAGTCAACTATAAATTCTGCATTTTAAGGGCCTTTTTCAACATGACTTGCCTTCCAAAATATGGTGCCAGTTGGAGAGCTCACCAACAAGTTTATATAGAACCTGCTTTTAATCGTGTCTTTCCAAATACCAGACATAATTGTGCAACCACATTCTGTCTATGTTTTCTTCATTTCATCAACATATACTAGACCATCTTTTCTTGCTTCATCTAGTAGTTTCGTTCTCGTTGTTTCAGAGCTCGGGAGAATTTATCCTAGTCCAAAATTTGTAGCAGCTGCAACAAAATTTTTGGTCGGCTGATCGAAGCAAGTTGAAAGACAAGTCATTCATTACAATTGCTTTCAACAAAAGCTTATCCACAACTTCCTTTTCTCCTTTTTTCATCATGCCTGGAATTGTTTGTTGTAGGCATTGTCTTGTTCCTCCTAGAGACGAAGTTCCACAAAAAAAATTGCTAACTGAACTCGGTGTACCTAGACTTAAATGTGATCCAATTCCACTTTGCATTCTCCCCTTCTTCATGGCTCTGTCAGAAAAAACTCCATAAGCTATCATTGCCCTTTGCTTGACATTTTCAGGCACCCTAGGACATGGAGCAGCATCATTGCGTTGAAGTCCAGCCAAATGAAATTTAAATCGTGTAATTCGACCGGCATATTGCCCAGAACAAAATTCACAAATCAACTTCCCATCATCGCTTTGAGTTGCATGTGACCAAAAACTGTCCTTCCTTCTAGGCATTTTATGCAGCTGTCAAGTAATTCTCTAGAACTGCAGGAGATGTAAATGATGACCCTGTTTGTCTTGGTCACAACTAGGAAATGCCATCTGCAGTTCTGACACTACCAGGCTAGTAACAATAACTATGAATTGCAAAAAAATAAGGAAGAACAGTCCCATATATGCCGCAGCAGCTTATCTTAATCCTCATTTGTTCTGGAATAATAAAGTAAGCATGAATCGTGAAGTTCAGGAAGGTTTAGACTTGGTAACAAAAAAACTTGTTGTTCATGAGGATTTTGTAAATATGTCTCTTGAATTGGTCAAATATGAAACCAGACATCCATCATTATTTCATAGTGAGCTATCCATGAATCTTATTGACACTTCTCATCCACGTAAGTGTCTCACTTTTTCTGAATTGTTGATGATTGGTTAAATATTTTAATTACAAATTTGCGACCGTATGATTCTCAATTTTGTTTGTTTGTTTCTTTAAACTATGTTAGGTGTTTGGTGGTGGATATGTGGATGTTTTGTTCCTATTCTTCGAAGAGTAGCAATCAAAATTTTAAGCCAGCCATGCAGTGCATCAGCTTGCGAAAGAAATTGGAGTGCATTTGAAACTGTTAATACAAAGAAGAGAAGCAATCTTTAACCATCTAGACTAACTGATTTGGTATTCATTAGAATGAATATGCATTTGCAAAGCATGGCTGCAGAAATAGCAAACATAAATGCAAATCCAATCTATATTGACCATGTGAATCAATTTCGAGAAGAAGAAAATGTAGAGGTTGGGTTGTCTTCAGATTTAGAAGAAGAAGATGATGAAGAATGCCGACCAAGTAGAGCAAATGAAGAAGATGACTCTACTTCATAGGATGAAGATTAATGTTGTATACAATTCTTTCCCTCGAAGCAATTATACGTGATAGTTACTCGGATGACACTGCTTTTTTTTCCCCTTTGTTTTTGTATATGTGCCTTTTTTCCTTACCTTGAAAGTTCACTCTTATAACACCACCACTAACCACATTGTTATGATCTTCCAATGAATTGGCTGACAGTTATCAACTCTTGTTTGTGTTGGTCATTTGTTTGTTGGACTTGGAAACATAGCTTCATGGATCAATGTTAACTGAGTTACATGTCAATATTCCTAACAAAATGAAAGCACGTGTTCAATATATTCCTTATTTTTTTGCAATTCATAGTTATTGTTACTAGCCTGGTAGTGTCAGAACTGCAGATGGCATTTGCTAGTTGTGACCAAGACAAACAGGGTCATCATTTACATCTCCTGCAGTTCTAGAGAATTACTTGACAGCTGCATAAAATGCTCAGAAGGAAGGACAGTTTTTTGTCACATGCAACTCAAAGCGATGATGGGAAGTTGATTTGTGAATTTTGTTCTGGGCAATATGCCGGTGGAATTACACGATTTAAGTTTCATTTGGCTGGACTTCAAGGCAATGATGCTGCTCCATGTCCTAGGGTGCCTGAAAATGTCAAGCAAAGGGCAATGATAGCTTGTGGAGTTTTTTCTGACAGAGCCATGAAGAAGGGGAGAATGCAAAGTGGAATTGGATCACATTTAAGTCTAGGTTCACCGAGTTCAGTTAGCAATTTTTTTGTGGAACTTCGTCTCTAGGAGGAACAAGACAATGCCTACAACAAACAATTCTAGGCATGATGAAAAAAGGAGAAAAGGATGTTGTGGATTAGATTCTGTTGAAAGCAATTGTAATGAATGACTTGTCTTTCAACTTGTTTCGATCGGCCAACTACAAAAATTTTGTTGCTGCTGCTACAAAATTTGGACCAGGATACATTCTCCCGAGCTTTGAAACAACGAGAACGAAACTACTATATGAAGCAAGAAAAGATGCTCTAGTATATGTTGATGAAATGAAGAAAACATGAACAGAATGTGGATGCACAATTATGTCTGATATTTGGAATGACACTATTAGAAGTAGGTTCTATATAAACTTGTTGGTGAGCTCTCCAACTGGCACCATATTTTGGAAGGCAAGTCATGTTGAAAAAGGCCCTTAAATGCAGAATTTATAGTTGACTTTTTATCTCCAACTATAGAAGAAATTGGGGCAAACAAGGTTGTACAGATTGTTTCCGATAATGGAAGCAATTTTAGGAAAGCAAAACTTATTCTTGAAGGAAAATATCCAAACATTTTTACCACATCTTGTGCTGCCAATTGCATTGACTTAATGCTTGAAGACATTGATAGTTTAGAAGATGTGAAAAATATCATGTGCAAAGCAAGGCATACTGTCAAGTTCATATATAATAAGCAACAAGCTTTAGATATAATGAGAACTTATACAAAGGGAAAGGAGTTGAGGAGGCCTGGTGTGACTAGATTTGCCTCTCAATTTATTTGTTTGGATTTCATCTTAAAACAAGAAGAGGGCCTCAAGTTTATGGTTGCCTCCAATGATTGGAGACATGTTGAAAACACTGAAAAAAATGATGCAAAATAACTTACAAGGCTCATTCAAAATGAAGATTTTTGGAGAATGGGAAAAGAAATAATAAGGTTTGTTGAGCCATTAGTGAGAGTACTAAAGATGGTAGATGAGGAAGGAGCCACTATGGGCTATTTGTATGAAGCACTTGATAGAGCTAAAGAAGCTATCAAGAGTGCAGGCAACAACATGACAGAAAAATATATGCCATATTGGAATATAATTGACAAGAGATGGAACCGTAATTTGAACAGTCCCATATATGCTGCAGCAGCTTTTCTAAATCCTCATTTGTTCTGGAATAATAAAGTAAGCATGAATCGTGAAGTTCAGGAAGGTTTGGACTTGGTAACAAAAAAATTTGTTGTTCCTGAGGATTCTGTAAATATGTCTCTTGGATTGGTCAAATATGAAACCAGACATCCATCATTATTTCATAGTGAGCTATCCATGAATCTTATTGACACTTCTCATCCACGTAAGTGTCTCACTTTTTTTGAATTGTTGATGATTGGTTAAATATTTTAATTACAAATTTGTGATTGTATGATTCTCAATTTTGTTTGTTTGTTTCTTTAAACTATGTTAGGTGTTTGGTGGCGGATATGTGGATGTTCTGTTCCTATTCTTCGAAGAGTAGCAATCAAAATTTTAAGCCAGCCATGCAGTGCATCAGCTTGCGAAAGAAATTGGAGTGCATTTGAAGCTGTTAATACAAAGAAGAGAAGCAATCTTTAACCATCTAGATTAACTGATTTGGTATTCATTAAAATGAATATGCATTTGCAATGCATGGCTGTTGAAATAGCAAACATAAATGCAAATCCAATCTATATTGACCATGTGAATCCATTTCTAGAAGCAGAAAATGTAGAGGTTGGGTTGTCTTCAGATTTAGAAGAAGAAGATGATGAAGAATGCGGACCAAGTAGAGCAAATGAAGAAGATGACTCTACTTCATAGGATGAAGATTAATGTTGTATACAATTCTTTCCCTCGAAGCAATTATACGTGATAGTTACTGGGATGTCACTGCTTTTTTTTTTCCTTTGTTTTTGTATATGTGCCTTTTTTCCTTACCTTGAAAGTTCACTCTTATAACACCACCACTAACCACATTGTTATGATCTTCCAATGAATTGGAAGACAGTTATCAACTCTTGTTTGTGTTGGTCATTTGTTTGTTGGACTTGGAAACATAGCTTCATGGATCAATGTTAACTGAGTTACATGTCAATATTTCTAACAAAATGCAAAGCTCGTGTTCAATATATTCCTTATTTTTTTGCAATTCATAGTTATTGTTACTAGCCTGGTAGTGTTAGAACTGCATATGGCATTTGCTAGTTGTGACCAAGACAAACAGGGTCATCATTTACATCTCCTATAGTTCTAGATAATTACTTGAATGCAGGGCACTATTATCATCCATTCTTTATGCAGTCCAGCATGTCTTGCCTTCAATGGATGTTGATGGTGGGGAAGGTTTTGTTGATTATCCACCTATTGTATTCAGGCTGCTTGATCCGTAACCAAAGAATTTTTATTGAATATGCAGCAGAGAGATTTACTGCGGAACAGTCAATATTTGTCTTTTTTTATATTTAATTGTTAGTATGGCAGTTACAATATTCATTGTCGATTGTGTTGTTTAAAGCTTCAAATGCATATATCCTTGATCATTCATCTCTACCAATGACATTGCATAAGTTTTGCATAACATTTATTTAAATAACTGTAGAAAATTTTGCCTTATTTTTCTCATTTGGTAAACTCCTTTACTGCGAAAACCAAATTTGTGACACAACTGAAGACAACCACCCAGTTTCATGCTTAGCTCATTTATGCATAAAGAAGGGCTTAAGTTGCCTGGAAGAAAATATGCCGAACACAGATTAGCATTTTGTTTAGCTGAATTTAACTGATCAGCAACCAGCTGTTGAGTTCATGGCATTTTTCACTTTCAGCAAAAGCAATGTGTGGCCAAAGAAAGTGCTTCATCCACCTGTTTAGGGGCTGAACTCGAATACTAAAGTCGAAAAGTGTGTCTCTTTATTGGCAAGGGTTGTTCAACATTTAATGCGCAGAACAGAAAGCGTTTGGTTTGTTTCGAGCATCTTTTCACCTGCTTACAATCAGGAAGACTGCTTAGAACCATCGACCTAACATAGCACAAAAATATTCAGTTGGTGGTCCAATTGATATACATCGCCGATATGTACAATGATGAGAGGCATCAAATCACATGGAAACGAATCATATAGAAAAATGTATAGACTTGCTGTAGATTGGCTCTCTCCAGTGGCTTGAAGCGTGGTTGGAGTCATTAATTAGATACAACTATAGAGAGGGAGGGCTTTGGCGGGCCATGAAGAAGGCCACGGAGAGAACTGTGCTCTGGTGGGCCATTAAGCCACCACTCAGAGCCCTGAATTTTCACAAGGGCCCATTGGAGAACCTCCCCTATCTAGTTGTTCTTTCCAAGTAAAACCTTTTCCTCATCTTAGGCAATTTCTAAATTGAGCATTCTATTTTCCTTTTTGCCAATTCCTGATTTACTTTTCTATTTATGACAAAGGGGGAGTGTATGATCAAGAATATTACGGCATTTTACTTGTGATTTTACGTGGTGGAATGTTATAATATACATGTCACCCTCACTATGTCCAAGTCAACTGTAAATGTTTTAAAATGTGTGCATATGACTTCTCCAACCAACCGACCACAACCATACTTTTTGTCAAACTTGTAAGACCTTTTTAGTCTTGAAACTTCTGCTTTTTCCCCATTAATTTTAAGAACTCCCATGCCACTAACTCAAATAGAAGATTGATGAAATTTAGAAAACCAGCAAGGTATTTGAAAAAATTGTTAAGTGGGTGATTACAAAAAGATCTCCTTGGACTAGAAAAGGAAAAGTAGTGGAGAAAAAAGAAAAAAGCAAGAGTTGTTGGAAAGGACTTGATAAGAACTTGCATATCAACCCGGTGATCAGTTGCTGGCGAATGAAGCAATCGTGGTCAGACAGCAAAGTAAAGCATTGGTTTGGAAGTTTGGGGTCTATTTCCTTACAAATGTTTGTATCTGTTGCGCGGTCTCGATCGATCTATTTGAAACTGCAGTGAGTAATGTCAACTGAAACCTCTATTTCAAATCAGCTGTTTAACGTTGTGGTTGGATGGCTTTTTTTCTTTATTATTATACATTACTAAAAACCATCACAAAAAAAGTGAATTTTGTCGCTACAAGCCATGATCAAGTAATTGATCATTCCCAATATATCTTTTGTGACAGTTTTTATCAATGTAAAAATAAATAAAACCACTTGACCATAGTAGTCACTGGCTGATTTCAATTACTCTCTCTCTCTCTCTCTCTCTCTCTCTCTCTCTCTCTCTCTATATATATATATATATATATATATATATATATATATATATATATATATATATATATATATATATATATATATATATATATATACACACACACGCGCGCGCTCCATTGAAGAAGCTATACTGTTCATCCAATTCTTTGACAATCCATTCAGTTGAACAAATGATCTTGTGCGGAGAGCCTGCGGCGGCTGAACCAATTTACAACACGATTTCACATATCTCCATTGGTTATCAAATGTTTGATACAGTACAATATCTGATATAATTTTTTTATTTATTTTGCTAGTTGTCCAGAACCAATTATAAGATTCCTCATATAATTTCAATCGACGTTTGAAAGTTCCTATATATGATGATGCTGAACAACTGGCCACGTGTGCGGGCACGCGCAAGCTATGACCATTTGTCCATGAAATTTAGTTGGATTTCTCTTTCATACTTACTTTTTTCCTGGAAGTTAACTCATCATTATCAATGTGATCTATAAGGCACCTATGCTAATAACAGCAACCATCAATGATCAAAATGGATGATGGGGATCTCAGATCTTGGGAATATGATTTGCCATACTATGGAACTGCTCCTGTCTTTTCAAGGCGAACAAAGTACTTGTAAATTCCTTATTAGACATTAATGTTCCAAATGCACCAGATCTCTCAGATGAATGATGATTTGAAGAGCTTTCTCAAGGGGTAGTGTGAATATTTGCAGTGTTCCCTGTTATACGTGGATGATCAGAACTTCTGCATCATCAAGCCATGAAAGCGTAAGAGTTTGTATTCAAGTGCCACCAAATTTTATGCAGCCTACAAGGCCAACTTTTTTTTTTCATGGACAAAATGCATCATCTATCATGCAATAATATTTATTCTCTATAATATTCAAGTCTAAATCCATCTGATCACTTTGGTCTATTGGCAGATTGGGAATGCTGAACTTTCAAAGGTTTACCAATTAAAGGATGGCTTTTCGAGCTGTTTCATCTCTTTTACATGGAACAAATAACTATAGAATTAAATCAAATTTCCAAAATACCCTTCTAAAATTATCATGTAGTCGTTTGATTGAAGAAAATAATTAAAAAAAATCACTTTGGATTCTACAGGTCAACTATGTTCTTTCCATTCATGACAGAGCGAGAACTTCATCCAGTTCTGGACATCACCTAGAGATTCATTGTCACGAAAAAAAAAAAAGAGAAGGTTTTCGTGAATTATCCACGTTGATGCTCATAAAATGTTTGCCATATTTTCCATATTTGAGATGGACTAAGTTGTTTTCCGAAAGTTTTACCTCTCTCGTTGAAAAACATCGTTAGAAAATTGATAATATGTCGCTGCGGTAAGCAACCGGATCAGCTTTCAAAAATACCCATGAGATGATATTAATCAATAACCATGTTTTTCAAGAACTTTATTACTATAGCAAAGTTAATGTGAAGGGATGGCCACAGACAGCTTCTTACATCCTTATGCATTCTTTTCAATTATAATTCACTTTGCATGTTGAAGGCGGGACGAAAAGAGTTTCTCTGTACGTATTATGCTCTAGGCTTATTTCCTAAACTTATACGGATCATATTGATTCTCCTCACTCTGAGACTCTCCGACCATATCTTTTTGAAAGCTCCCTAATGAGAGGCTTTTCATTAGCACCATGCGGCCCATGAAAAGTATCGTGCTTCGAGATGCTCTCAACCTGAAATTAACGGATCAAAGTTACACAACTTAGCAGGAACCAGAAAAGTTCAATGAAGTATGAACCTCCACTCACCCATGTCCTAAGTGGAGTAAAGTATGCTTTAACACCTTCAAACTTTGGCTGAAGGAGACTGTTTCCCTTCACCTTAATGTCCTCGTTCTTCCCAACATAGAGAAAAAATAATGAAGGTTAAACCATCAAAACAGTAGCACAAGTACACAGGTATATTTATGCAGTACAAGGATATGAGCAAATTGCTATTCGAAGTATACACAGTTATGCTAAAAAATATTATAAGAACGAGGACATTAAAACTCCAAGACGTTATTTGTCATAATATTATATATGAAATTGCAAACAAAGTATGAGTCTAATTACTTCATGGGATAGTAGTGTACTGGGTGGCAAGGTGATCCACTTCTTATAAGAACTTGTGTTCGAATCCCTGAGTTGTTACTGTCACATCACAGTGCACTCTTTCTTTTGATCATAAAAGGTCATAAAGCATGCTCGGTGAACCCAAAGGAGTGGGTACAAAGGAGCAGTGGGCCAATAGCTTCTCTTAGGAGCAGGGGAATGAGTTTGAGTTTAATTTGGATCCAAATTTCGTTACCAAATTCGACTATATAAATATAAAGCAGAAACAATAGTCTATGTTATTATTGTCATTATGATTAGGCCTAGGCAACGGGCCGAGTACCCATCGGGTACCTAGTACCGGCCTGGACCTGATGTGCGGCCCGGGTCGACTCGGCCCGCTTTAAAACTTAATAATATGTATTTTATTATTAAAAATATATTTTATATCATTAAAAATTATTTTATAATTAAAAATATTTTTAATTACCAAATGGTTCAGGCCAGGTCGGGACCCGGGCTATCGGGCCAGGCCCAGGCTTCGGGCCAGACAGGCAGACCCGGCCCGGTTGCGCAGGTCTAGTTATGATGTAAAAGATTTTGAAATCAGTTCAAAATGTGAGAAAAGTACTGTAAGCATGCTGATGAGGTCCTACCATTAACAAAATACAAGTTGTCATAGTCCCCTTCGCCTGTTAAGCGGTCAATTTTGGGGTTTCTAAGTGCAGAAGGTGGCTGTGTAAGCCAAACAGGGGACACATGGTTAAGGTGATTCGGGTAGATCATGTTCATGGGAAACCGAGCTTTGAGGTTTTTAGAATTATAGTTTGGTGTTAGGGCACATTGAAGATTATTCAAAAGATGATGAGGTTTACTGTAAATGCCGGCTGACAAAATCTTTTATAATGGTCCTTATGCTTCCAAGCAACAAATTTGAATATTTATCCGTCGGACAACTTCCGGCAAATGGCTATAGATAACATTTTCAAGTGACAAATATATATATATATATATATATATATATATATATATATATATATATATATATATATATATATATATAAAGTGCTAGACCCATAAGAAATTATCTTGGCTATTAATGTTTTAAAGATGGATAAAAAAAGCTGTTAATTAATGCTAAATGATTTGAACGCATTATCTCTCTTTTTTTTTTCTCTTCAACCATCCATTTTAAAAATATTATAGGTAATGTGTTGAAAAGTGCTTTAAATAAAATGTGAACATTCTACTGTGTTTATAAAAATTAATTTAATATAAATCATTCTTTAGTGCAATTTATTTTTGTTAAAAAAATGATCTTTCTACTATCAAAATTTTGATGTTACAAGAGCCTTTCATTTTTGTTATTATTAAAAAAACAATACTTAAGTAAGAAACCAACTAAAATGTTATTATTAAAAAAACAATATTTAAGTAAGAAAGCAACTAAATGTCTCTCACCAAATCACTCTTAAGATCATATCTATATCTATAAGGTTAAACTGCAAAATAATAATAATAATAATAATAATTGTAATTAAGTTTAATGGGTTTAGTTTTTGTCTCTTAGTGAAATGGTATGGTTTCTACCAACTTTCCTATAAAAATATGTGTGTGTGCGCACAATGGTTCGTAGTCAAGTTTGTTAGATAAGATTATTTGTCATCAAAAAACACATCTACGCAAATTATATGTAGATGTGTTTATTAACTAAGAAATGTACTCCAAGGAAAGTATTTCGTGTTCATGCGATCCAAGGTGTTCATTGCAGGCCTCATATGAGAACTCAGAAATTGTGAATTTTAATCCCTTCATCAATGGAGAGAGAGAGAGGTGTTGATGCTGGGCACCGAGTAGATAGGTGGTTCCATAGGACAGAAACGAAAAGAACTCGTTCTCTAAAAGCTTTGGGTTAGATTTGAGATATAAGAGCAACATATTGTAACATATAGATTTGAGAATCATGCCAGAGTTTGGGTTTTCTTTCTAAGAAAATTAATGAAAAGCTTTTAGTTTTTTAAGATTTTAAATTATATCATGCCCCTTGGCCTAGAAAAACATAAATTTAGATAAAATAAGGAACACAAAGAAATATTGGACTTTACTATGATAATTATATCAAAACTTATATTTTTTTAATTTATAAATATAAATAAAAGTGGAAATAATTGGTTTTCTCAAGCCAAGCTATAAAAGGGGTTTGTTGGCAAAGGCAGGACGTAGTTGGGAGGAAGTACTTTCGTAAGCCCCCTTGGCCCTTACCGACCAGTGGATAACTACAGGGAGTGAGAGGCCAAGAAATTGGCCTAATGGAGATTCCTTTACTTCCATCATCTTTTTGTTTCCCGTGAAACTTGAATCGTTTCTTACGGAGATTCCTTCAGAGTGACGCCTGAGATATTTTGTCTCTTCCAAGTATATTGGCCATTCCATCATTCCCTTGTCATCTTCATCATAACCACAACTAACCACAACTACAGTAACACAGAGAGAGAGAGATAGACAGAGAGAACAGCCATGGAGTCCAGACACCTGCTGCGCTTCCTGATCCTGGTCTTAGGCTGCCTTCTCTTCCTGCTCTTGCTGCGATTTTCCACTAACATGCCACCCTTAGAGGCGATCCCCATCAAAGACCAGCTTCTGCTTCTCCACTGTGGGAGCTCACCATGGTGTAATTCCCCCTCCAGCGGCAGGAAGATGCAGGGCAGCAGAAGGCCGAGCTCCGCCAACATCAATCCCCTGTTCCCCCGCTTCGAGGCCATCCCCCACGAGAAAAGGACCCCAAAGCACCCACTCGACCCCCTGACCCTGCAAGAAATAGAGAAGGTCCGGTCCATACTCTACGCCAGCCCCCTCTTCTCCACCCGTCCGAACCATCCACAGATCCACTCCGTGGCCCTAGAGGAGCCGGACAAGGCGGAGGTGCTGTCCTGGAAGAAGGGCAGCAACAGCCCCCTCCCCACGGTGAAGGCCTTGGTGCTGATACTCGTGGAGGGCAAGACCCACCGCCTCACCATCGACCTTTAGTCCTCCATGATCGCCGGAGACCAGGTGATCAGCACCTCGGGGTATCCCACCATGACCATGGAGGAGATGAATCTCGCCACCTTTGCCCCCCTCAAGGACCCGCAGTTCAATGTCTCCTTCCGCCGCCGCCACGTCGAGCTGGGCGACCTTGCCCGCCTGCCGCTGTCGGCCGTTTGGTACGGCCGGGAGGAGGCGGGGAAGAGGGTAATCAGGGCGCAGTGCTACTCTGCCAAAGACGCCGCCAACTTCTGCATGAGGCCTATAGAGGGGCTCACCGCACTGGTAGACCTGGATACGATGCGCACCCTTTGGGTGCGAGACGTGGCCCGTGGGTAGGGAGGTACCCATACCCAAGGCGGAGGGCACCAACTACCGGGCTGGAACCCAGCGGGACTCCGGCCGGAATCGAAAGCTCAACCCCATATCGCTGGAGCAACCCAAGGGGCTGAGCTTCAAGGTGGTGGACGGTCACCAGGTCAAGTGGGGCGCCTGGGAGTTCCACCTGAAACCGGACACGAGGGCCGGGGTCATCGTCTCGCAGGCGTCGTTCCGGGACCCGGACACCGGCGAGCTCCGGCGGGTTATGTACAAGGGGTTCACGTCCGAGTTGTTGGTGCCGTATATGGACCCGACGGACGCTTGGTACTTCAAGACCTACATAGATGCCGGTGAGTAGTGATCCTCTGACCATGCTCTTACTCATTTCCATGAAAAATAAGAAATTTTTCAGAGGAAAGATGCTTTATTATATTACTTATCTGGCAACCTATTGTAAACATTCTCATATTACCCAAACTTATATTCTAAACTCTAAAGTCATTTTAGCAATGAAAACATGACATTGCTGATGATTGTGACTATCATTGAGACAAAGTTTTGAAATATATTTAATGCTATGGAGATTGAAATTTTTGAAGTTATAAAAAAAATTTCCAAAATTTCTTTACTGATGTTTTATCAGTTGCAGCAGTGGCAGAACTAGGTGTGGGCAGCTGCCCATGCAGACCTATATAATTTAGTTTATTCACATATCGTCTCTTCTAAACAATTTCCACAAATCTAAAATTTCTTATATCAGTGTTCCTCAGTCACATATTTCTAGCTTCAACAGTCAGTTGCAGGCACAGGTTGGAGAGGATCATTGGTACGACAATTGGATAAAGGACTCACTGATCAGGGTGCCAAAAAGACAGAAACAATGGAAGTTGGTTGACTGTACTTGCACGGGGTATAGCTTTCCTTAAAAATAGTTAAATATACCAGCTCTGGCCCATCCTTCATATTGTATGGTCCAAGCCTACTAATATTTTGTAAAAATACTTCTTTTCAATTTATTATTATTGGCTCTCAGTATCCCAAACACTTTCTTCTTTGGGTTGAACAAAGGAAACCTCAACCTAAAGGTGGGCAAAGCCACCATGTTATTGGGCATACTTGGCAAAGTTTTTATTTTTGAATATTTTGTGGTAAAATTGTTTTCTCCTGAAATCTCAGGAATTCAAAAAATTATATATATATATATATATATATATATATATATATATATATTAGGACATATTGTGGAAGATTAATAATTTTCGACTTTTTTTTACAAACATATTGACAAAATTTACAATAGTTTTTAAAATCTTAAAATAAAAAAATGAAACATATAATACATCGAAACAGTTTTCTATAAAAAAAGGAAAATATCATGCTAACATCAAGAAATATCTTTTGGCAACATGTTGACCAAATAACAAGCTTCATCCATTAAAACATTATGCAGTTTTGGTGATAAAAACACAATTTTTCCAAAACAACGGTGATATTTTATGACTATGATACTCACATATGGTTTATCTTCTTGATGCAAGCTAGCTATTCTTCTAGATTACACTTGTGTGCAGATAACTTTTCTTACATATTTTTTAATTCCATGAAATAGTATACATAAGTATTCGAGCTCTTTTGAAGTGATCAATGATTTTTGTGCTCTTGGAAAAGGTAAAACAATAATTTTATGGAAACGCTTTTCAAAATAGGAAAATTATACTCATTTTGGAAACATGGTAGTGAGGTGCATTTTCAGAAATAGGTAGGCTAACATTGCAAATTATCTTAAAAAACTTAAACACTTGATTTTGGCAATCGTTGTGACAATTTGACAGACATTTTTTGTTTCCTTTTACATTCTCATGAACTGGAGTTGGAGCAGCGGTCTTTTTGAAGAGGAAAGGATCAAAGGAAGAGGCAAAACAAAGACAGAAGTTAGGGCAGGCACTCTCAAACTGAGGGTGGGAACAGCCTGGTCTAGACATACGACATCCCTGTTCGGAATTTGCAGTTCAGGCCCCTGGCACCCTAAGCCCAAAGAGGCTCCACTGCTGTATCGGTTTCATATCCTAAGACGGACTAAAACATCATGCTGGAAACTTTTTCTTTTACTGCACAGAGATGTTGCCAGATAGATCAATAAATTTTGATGTAAAAAGAGTTGAAACAACTGACAGAAGCTGGTCGCATGGCTTTGAAAAATGAACAATTATTCAGAAAAAACGGTGATGAATTTCATAAAACAATCACCGAAGGACCCTAATGATGATGAATTTCACAGGACGGTCACAAAAGGACCCTAAAGACGATAAAAAAACTTAGTCGCATATATAGTTCTTGGGTTTTTGCCACCGAGGTTTCCCTTGGGTATTAACAAAAAGTTTGTCATCTCATACTACCCAAAAAAACAAAAGACGCACAGAAAATAATTGAAAAAAAAAAAAGAATTTATCAGTTTTCTACTGATTTTCTTACAGGAACATTAATAAAAATCAAATAATTATTTCAAGCGTTAGAAGAGAAAAAAAATTCAAAATGTATTTTTAAAATAATTCTACGATCTTCTGAAAATATGGGAAAAATGAGTTTTGGCAATATTTTCAAAAAGTTTGTGATAATTTTTTTAGGCAATACTGCAATATTTTGAAAATGCCACAATGCTTGTCATCGTGATAAAAACACAAAATTACCAAGCTATCTGAAGGCAAAGAACAAAGATGTGGTCCTGAATCAAGTTGGTCTTTTCTCGTTCAAGACTCCTCATGGAAGCGAACGTCAAAAAGAGAAGTGGCAGCCATGGATCAAACCAAGCATAAACAACTCTTCTATGGTTTTAGCTGTAACAGAAATTCTAAGGACAACAACTGGGACAAAAATGAATATTGCTAGAGTTACCTGTTTGAAAATAGATAGAAGAATTTGTGGTTGGCTCAGCACAATAGTTCCTAATGTCTTTGCCAGTGGTCAAAACTGGACCACGTCCTGTCAAAAAATCATAACAAGAAGATTCTTGACTTCTAATTTTCTCAAAAGGGGGCAGTTCTTGATGAAATAAGTAACATTTAAGATCTTGACAATTTTCTGTGGATACAAGTACCTGCAGAAATGGACGAAGAACTGGATCCCCCAGTTTCTGCGTGAAGTTTAAGAAAGACAACAAGTATCAATGTAATCAGAAAAACAAAGTTTCAACAAAATGCAAACTGGCTGAAAGGCTTCACAAGTTCAGCCAGAAAAGAAACTGAAATTCAATCGGGGAATGTTGAAACCTTCATCGACTGGAAATTGACATAGAGAAGTTCATTTATGAAGTCAAGAGACACATTGGCATCTGACTGTGCTGACATTGCTCTTTGAAAAAGCCAAGACAAGCTCAAATTTGGCTGCAAGAAACAGTTCAGACTGGAAATGATAATTCAAGCATCAAAGAAAGGAATACCAGTTTATATAGGATCCGCTTTTAATCATGTCTCTCCAAATGCCAGACATAATTGTGCATCCACGTCCATGTTTTCTTCATTTCATCAACATATAATAGAACATCTTTCTTTTCTTTATCTAGTAATTTCGTTCTTGTTGATTAGTTAGCCTTTTTTTTTTTGTGGAACTTCATCTCAAGGAGGAACATGACAAGGCCAGAAACAAACAATTTCAGGCATGATAAAGAAAGTGGAAAAAGATTTTATGGATAAACTTCTATTAAAGCTATTGTAATGAATAACTTACCTTTCAACTTGCTTCGATCAGTAGACTTCAAGAATTTTGTTGCTAGTGGTATAAACTTTGGCCCAAGATATATTTTTCAAGCTCTGAAACAACGAGAACGAAACTACTAGATGAAGCAAAGAAAGATGTTTTATTATATGTTGAATAATAGAACATCTTTCTTTGCTTCATTAGTATTTTCTTTCTTGTTGTTTAAGAGCTTGGGAGAATATATCCTAGGCCAATGTTTGTAGCACCAGCAACAAAATTCTTGAAATCCACTAAGCCATGTAAGTTAAAATGTAAGTTATTCATTATAATAGCTTTAAGTAAAAACTTATCCACAAAATTCTTTTCTACTTTCTTCATCATGCCTAAATTTTTTTGTTTTTTGCCTTGTCACGTTCGTCCTTCTTCAGACCAAGTTCCACAAAAAAAAATTGCTAACTGCTACACTTAAATGTGATCCACTTCCACTTTGCATTCTCCCCTTCTTCATGGGTTGGTCCTCAATAACTCTACAAGCTTTAATTGTCATTTTCTTGATGCTTTCAGGCACATTACGGCATGTAGCAACATCATTGTTCTGATGTCCAGCCAAATGATACTTAAATAGTGTAATTCCTCCGGTATATTGCTCAGAACAAAATTTGCAAGTCAACTTCCCTTCTTCACTTTGAATTGCATGTGACCAAAATATATCCTTCACTCTAGGCATTTTCTGCAGCAATCAAGTATCAAACAACTGAGGTCCTGAAGCGATAAAATCTGACTCTCATTTCAGCGATAGACAATTGCTTAAGCACATATGCAAATCAACTGAAAACACAACTAACAAAGTAACAAACAACAAAGTTTAACAGGGATAGACAATTGCTTAAGCACATATGCAAATCGACTGAAACAAGAGGTATAAACTATAAACTATAAACTACAAAGTAGCAAACTAGCAGACGTATGCAAATTGACTGAAAACAAAAACTTGAAACTAATCGATTGAAAACAAGAAACTAGAAACTGAAGGACGTAAACAAAAAGTCAAAATGTCCAACGCACATATGCAAATGGACTGAAAATCTAACGGAAATCCTACCTGAGCACGCAAGCGTGGTCGGATGTAGCTGTCGGAGGTCTGCACGGTGCCAGAGACTGCAACTCGAAGCAAAAAAGAAGACGCCGGCCTGCTCCGCGGAAACCTCGCCGGAAATCGAAAATCGCCTGGATTTAACGTTCCCGAAGTCTGAAAACCTAAACCCTAGAAACTCGTCCGCCCCCTTTTGTGAAGACTCGAAATGCTGCCGAAAGTTCCTAAGTTTCACGTTGTATTATTTTTTTTGTACCCAAACTACCATTAATAAGTTTGAAAAATTACAGTTGATGCCACCGCTCGCAATAAAATTGCCCTCTTTAAAAAAGATGCGAAAATATACGTTTTTTACGCGTTTTTTTCGTTTTGCCGTTTCTTCTGAGTCTTATTTTAGCTGGATACAAGTGTTTTTGGGAGTCTCCTATATTGTCTTTCTTCCTTTTCTGTAGTTCGGAAAGCTTTTGAAGTTGCTAGAATGATTGTTTTTGGGGGTGCAACTCTCACAGTTGCTTTCTCTTTATCAAATTCCAAAACTTTCACGATCTGGCAATCTGTAAGTGCAACATATTATTATTGTTCAAGCAGTGAACTGTAATCTGCATTACTATCCTTCCATTGTTCAGGCATTTTTCTTTAGTTGAGTAGGAGAATGTCAGGACCAGTTGTCAGGGGGCGAGTGCAAATAACAGTATGATCCCTAGTGAGATATAAAGCCATAAAATGCTGCTTTGTGATATAAAAATTACAAATGTTGTTAAATGCCATGAAGGAAAGATGATGAAAATTGGCCAATTGCATATATTTTGCAATCAAATGCTCTTCATATTATCTTAAGTTTAGATGAATGTTACAGTGAAATTTGTTAAATAATCCGTCTCACAGTGTCCAGTTTCCATTACTTAAGGCTGAAATTTTGGAACACGAGAGTAACCTGTGTCTGGATATTGCACGTTCATGATTAATAATGACCATTTTCTAATGTAACTAATTATTGCGAAGGTGCGAAGAAATGCAGTTCTCTGTGTTGTGGATGTTGTAGTGAGTAAACGCATGGATATACCATTCTGCTTAGGAACTTCAAATTGATCCTACAATTCACTGCCAGTTTCTTCATTATGTATAGCTCAGTGCTTAACATGTCTATCTATTTAGACTCTTGGAGTTTATGATGCAATACAACACTTGGAATTGGTTGACCATATTCATGTTGAGACTGATAGCACTGGTTTGGTTCACTATAAGCTATAAAGTCATATGCATGCATGTACAACACGAACTGTGTATACTTCGAATAGCAATTTGCTCATATCCTTGTGGTACTGCATAAATATATCTGTGTACTTGTGCTACTGTTTTGATGGTTTAACCTTCATTATTTTTTCTCTATGTCGGGAAGAACGAGGGCATTAAGCTGAAGAGAAAAAGTCTCCTTCAGCCCAAGTTTGAAGGTGTTAAAGCATACTTTACTCCACTTAGGACATGGGTGAGTGGAGGTTCATACTTCATTGAACTTTTCTGGTTCCTGCTAAGTTGTGTAACTTTGATCCGTTAATTTCATGTTGAGAGCATCTCGAAGCACGATACTTTTCATGGGCCGCGTGGTGCTAATGAAAAGCCTCTCATTAGGGAGCTTTCAAAAAGATATGGTCGGAGAGTTTCAGAGTGAGGAGCAGCAATATGATCCGTATAAGTTTAGGAAATAAGCCAAATAGGCCTACAGCATAATATGTACAGAGAAACTTTATGCGTCCGGCCTTAAACAATTGAAGATAATGCATAAGGATGTAAGAAGCTCTGTGGCCATCCCTTCCCATTGACATTGCCATAGTAAAGAGGTTCTTGAAAAACATGGTTATTGATTAATGTCATCTCATGGGTATTTTTGAAAGCTGATCCGGTTGTTTATTGCAGCGACATATTATCAATTTTCTAACGATGTTTTTCAACGAGAGAGGTAAAACCTTCGGAAAACAACCTAGAGCATCTCTACTTTCTTAAATATGGGAAACATTTTATGAGCATCAACTTGGATAATTCACCAAAACCAAAATATTTTTTTTTTTCTTGAATCAGATACATAATCCATTTTGATGTGCTTAAGCTGGCCGCTTGAATTGGACTGACTGAGCAGGTCACTGTATTTTCATTATTCTGAAAGGAATAAGATGGTACTTGGGCCTGCTAGGACTTGTCAGTGTCTTGTGAACTTTCGTGACAATGAATCTCTAGGTGATGTCCAGAACTGGATGAAGTTCTGGCTGTCATGAATGGAAAGAACAGAGTCGACCTGTAGAATCCAAAGTGACTTTTTTAATTACTCTTCAATCAAACGACTATTTAATGCGTTTCAAAGGCTACATGATAATTTATTGGCTTCTGGTCTGTTAAATAGCTAAGGAACTGTGGGATGTCTAGAAGGGTATTTTGGAAAGTTGATTTAATTCTATAATTTATTTGTTCCATGTAAAAGAAACTGTGGGATGTCTAGAAGGGTATTTTGGAAAGTTGATTTAATTCTATAATTTATTTGTTCCATGTAAAAGAGATGAAACAGCTCGAAAAGCCATCGTTTAATTGGTAAACCTTTGAATTTATTGATCAAAGCTCAGCATTCCCAATCTGCCAATAGACCAAAGTGACCAGATGGATTTAGACTTGAATATTATAGAGAATAAATATTATTTCATGATAGATGATGCATTTTGTCCATGAAAAAACCAGTTGGCTTTGTAGGCTGCATAAAATTTGGTGGCACTTGAATACGAACTCTCAAGCTTTCATGGCTTGATGGTGCAGAAGTTCTAAGCATCCACGTACGATAGGGAACCTTGCAAATATTCACACTACCCCCTTCAGAAAACTCTTCAAATCATTATTCACCTGAGAGACCTGGTTCACGTTGGAACATTAATGTCTAATAAGGAATTTACAAGTACTCTGTTCACCTTGAAAAGATATGAGCAGTTCCATAGTATGGCAAATCATATTCTCAAGATCCGAGATCCCCATCATCCCTTTTGATCATGGAAGGTTGCCGTCATTAGCATGGGTGCTGCATTTGGAGGCTGCACCATTGATGTTCAAAATGGGTGGCTGAGACCATCCTACTATGTTTGCTCTTGTAACTTCATCTCCAAGCACGAGAACTGGTAGCTGGCTATAATGGTGTTAGGAATGGGTGGATGAGACCAACCTACCAGATTTGCTCTTGTAGCTAGCTGGCTATAATGGTGTTAGGAATGGGTGGATGAGACCAACCTACCAGATTTGCTCTTGTAGCTTCATCTCCAAGCATGAAAACAGGTAGCTGTCTATAATTTTTTTACCTGCTACATGCAAGGCATCACACATCATAATCAGATTCATGTCTTCTTCTCAATGCAAATAAGAAAGAACTCCTTAATGGAGAACTCCAAAACCTGAATTGCAGAAAGCAGAACCAGCCAGAAGTGTCGATTAATAGATTTATGCTCTGTTGAGTCAAGAAGAAGATCGAGATCTTGTACATATTTTTGGACACAAATTGACCACGAAAAGATAGACATCACCTTGACGTTGGACTGTCTTCATCAATAAACGAATTCAGAATTGCATTTCCCCTCTTGTGACTCGTTTCCATGAAACTAATTTTCTTTCATCTAGGCTCTTAGCCCGTCCAGCTAGAGAACTAACTTTATCTACTTGGAACACACGAGAGAGAGAGAGAGAGAGAGTAAAAATCATACCCTAACCTTTTAATAATGCAAAACGAACATGAGAAAATATACATGATTTTAGCTGTTATAATTGCATTGAGCATGAGATTTACATGTAAAAAAGGAATCCTGCCTTCCAGTGTGCCCTGACAATGTGGGCTATGACTATCTGCTCATGAATTTTAATCATAACAATAAGAATTGAAGATGATGATCTTCATTCACATGGTCAACTCAGCCGGTGTATTGTTTATGTCGAGATTCAGTCAGAATGTACCAAGAAAGAGATTAACCTGCACCAGATGGACAAGTTCGTACTAATAATCATCTACATTTTGTCTGCCTACAGCTTGTAGTCCAAACCAGCGCCATACTTCCAAGCTTCTAGTCGCCTTCGCCATGAAAATCTTGGCTTGCTTGGAAGTTTGTCTATCCATGGCCTACAAAAGAAGTTTATGCAACTGCTCATGTGATACTACACTTTTCATTATCAAAGATGAGAAGATTATCTGAAATGCCAGATTTACCTCACAATGGGGTCCAGCAAAGTTGAAAGAAATGTATAGTAACCAAGGAATGTAAAATGAACTAACCAATCAAGAATTACTGGAATCCCAACCTGCATCATATCAGAAAGGAGCTTTAAACCAGCTGCAGAACACGGATCAATATATACAAAACAAAAGAATAAACTTCCAACAAAATAGTACAGTAAAAGCGACCCTTGTTCAAACAAAATTGAAGGGGATTCTAAAACAGCCTAAAGAGAACTAAAACCTTCAAAGATTCAAAGATGCCAAAATGTTTCTGTAGGTTATAACTCTCTAATGAGTGAAAATCAGAGTAAATGCTCATATTCAGCATGGGGAAAGCACTAGAATGAAAGCACTCCCAAAATATTTATTCGCTACGAGGCAATGTCGGAAGGAGGAAACCAACTAATCACTTCCAAAACCTGCTTGCTGCTTGTTATGGGAAAACATGCAGCGGAGGACCAACTTCTTAACATAATTTTTGCTGAATGTTAATATGCTTACATGGTTGATCAATTGTATGTAATAGAAAGATTCAAATCTGTCGGATGCCAGGGTTGCCATATGGTTAAATTTTTAACGCTGAAAATATCATAAACCATTGCTAAAAGTACCTTGAATCATTGCTGCACTATAAACCATCACTAATGCTCCTATGGTGGCTGCATTTCCGTTTCAACTTTAGGCTTTTTATTGTTTGATCTGTACTACATGTCATCCATACATTAAAATAACATGATTTAGTATTGATCCATAGGTTTTCTAGTAATGACCATGTTCTTACTCATTTCCATGAAAAATAAGAAAGAAACTATTTTTTCATAGGGAAGATGCTTTATTATATTTATTTTCTGGCAACCTATTGTTAACATTGTCATATTTCCCAAACTTACGTTCTAAAGTCATTTTAGCAATAAAAACATGATATTTTCAAAACATTGCCGATGATTGAGACTATCATTGAGACAAAGTTTTGAAATATATTTAATGTTATGGAGTTTGAAATTTTTGAAGTTCTAAAAGAAATTTTCAAAATTTCTTTACTGATGTTTTATCAGTTGCAGCAGTGGCAGAACTAGGTGTGGGCTTCTGTGGGCAGCTGCCCATGCAGCCCTATATAATTTAGTTTATGCACATATCGTTTCTTCTAATCAATTTAGTTTAGCTCCCTACAAATCTAAAATTTCTTATATCAGTGTTCCTCAGTCACATATTTCTAGCTTCAACAGTCAGTTGCAGGCACGGATTGGAGAGGATCATTGGTACTACAATTGGATAAAGGACTCACTGAGATTCATATTCAAGGAATCGCTTAATCTGGGTGCCAAAAAGACATAAAGAGTAGAAGTAGGGTTGACTGTACTTGCACAGGGGTGGAGCTTTACCTTAAAAATAGTTGAATTTAACAGCACTGGCCCATCCTTCATGTTGTATGGACCATGGTCCAAGCCTATTAATAATTTGTGAAAATACTCCTTTTCAATTTGTTATTATTGGCGCTCAGTATCCAAGCACTTTCTTCTTTCGGTTGAACAAAGGAAACCCTCAACCTAAAGGTGGGCACAGCCACCATGTTATTCGGCATACTTGGAAAAGTTTTTTTTTTGTTTGAATATTTTGTGGTAAAATTGTTTTCTCCTGAAATCTCAGGAATTCAAGAAATTAAATATGTATAAGAATATTAGAACATATTGTGGAAGATTAATAATTTTCGACTTTTTTACAAACATATTGACAAAATTTACAACAGTTTTTAAAATCTTAAATAAAAAAAAAAGGAACATATAATACATCGAAAAAGTTTTCTATACAAAAGGAAAATATCGTGCTAACATCAAGAAATATCTTTTGACAACATGTTGACAAAATAACAAGCTTCATCCATTACATATAGTTTATCTTCTTGATGCAAGCTAGCTATTCTCCTAGATTACACTTGTGTGCAGATGATTTTTCTTACATATTTTTTCATTCCATGAAATAGTATACATAAACATTCGAGCTCTTTTGAAGTAATCAATGATTTTTGTGCTCTTGGAAAAGGTAAAACAATAATTTTATGGAAAATGTTTTTCAAAATTAGAAAGATTATACCCATTTTGGAAACATGGTAATTAGGTGCATTTTCAGAAAAAGGTAGCTAACAGAGCACCGCGCTGTCAAGGCGGAAGCTGCGGGTTCGAGCCCCGTCAGTCCCGCACCGACCTGGGATCCTATGAATCGATTGATTCATCTCTCCTTTGAAAATTATCTTAAAAAATTTAAACACCTGATTTTGGCAATTGTTATGAAAATTTGACAGACATTTTTCTTTTCTTTTACATTCTCATGAACTGGAGTTGGAGCTCCATTCTTTTTGAATGAGAAAGGATCAAAGGAAGAGGCAAAACAAAGATAGAAGTTAGGGCAGGCACTCTCAAATTGAGGGTGGGAACTGCCTGGTCTAGACATACGTCATCCTATGTTCAGAGTTTGCAGTTCAGGCCTTTGGCACCCTAAGCCCAAAGAGGCTCCACTGCTGTATTGGTTTCATATCTTAAGATGGACAAAAAACATCCTCCTGGAAACTTTTTCTTTTACTGCACAGAGATGTTGCTTGATAAATCAATAAATTTTGATGTAAAAAGAGTTGAAACAACAGACACAAGCTGGTCCCATGGCTTTGAAAAATAAACCCATACTGATTGGCTATAATTGAAAAATGAAAAATTATTCAGAAAAAATGATGATGAATTTCATAAAACAATCACTGAAAGACCCTAATGATGATGAATTTCATAGAACGGTCACTGAAGGACCCTAAAGATGATAAAAAACCTTAGTCGCATATATAGTTCTTGGGTTTTTGCCACCAAGGTTTCCCTTGGGTATTAACCAAAAAGAAATTATCGGTTTTCTATTGATTTTATTACAGGAACATTAATAAAAAATCAAATAATTATTCCAAGCGTTAGGAGAGAAAAAAATTCGAAATGTATTTTTAAATGATTCTATGATCTTGTGAAAATATGGGAAAAATCAGTTTTAGTAATATTTTGCAAGAAGTATGTGATAATTTTTTTGGGTAATACTGCAATATTTTGAAAATGCCATCAATGCTTGTCATCATGATAAAAACACAAAACTACCAAGCTATCTGAAGGCAAAGAATAAAGATGTGATCCTGAATCAAGTTGGTCTTTTCTCATTCAAGTCTCCTCATGGGAGCAAACGTCAAAAAGAGAAGTGGCAGCTATGGATCAAACCAGACGTAAACAACTCTTCTACGGTTTACCTGTAACAGAAATTCTAAGGACAACAACTGGGACAAAAATGAATATTGCTATAGTTACCTGCTTGAAAATAGATGGAAGAATTTGTGGTTGGCTAAGCATGATAGTTCCTAATGTCTTTGCCAGTGGCCAAAACTGGACCACGTCCTGTCAAAAAACCATAACAAGAAGATTCTTGACTTCTAATTTTCTCAAAAGGGGGCAGTTCTTGATGAAATAAGTAACATTTAAGATCTTGACAATTTTCTGTGGATACAAGTACCTGCAGAAATGGACGAAGAACTGGATCCCCCAGTTTCTGCGTGAAGTTTAAGAAAGACAACAAGTATCAATGTAATCAGAAAAACGAAGTTTCAACAAAATGCAAACTGGCTGAAAGGCTTCACAAGTTCAGCCAGAAAAGAAACTGAAATTCAATCGGGGAATGTTGAAACCTTCATCGACTGGAAATTGACATAGAGAAGTTCATTTATGAAGTCGGGCGACACATTGGCATCTGACTGTGCTGACATTGCTCTTTGAAAAAGCCAAGACGAGCTCAAATTTGGCTGCAAGAAACAGTTCAGACTGGAAATGATAATTCAAGCATGTACAAACCAAAGTAGGATGTTACAAACCATATACGGATTCAACAGTGATAAACTGGCCTTGTCCAAGAAATCACCATCTAATGCTTCATAAATACCTTATCAAAAAACAATTACAATGAATTAACAGAGGAGCAACAACAAATGCACAGGGCAAGAAAGCTGCAGGATTCTAAGCAAAATTCTGTTGTCGTCTTACCATATGCTATGTATAATACATCAGATACAGAAAGGAAATGGAAATTTTAGTTCTGAAGAAATTTATTATCATGATACAAAACAAGGATTGCATGTGAATAAGAGAAACAATGAGCAAACATAAAGCTCAAGTTCCCTGGATTCGTTATAAACTGATTTTATAATCAAAACTTTATAATGGCATAGAGATCTATCTAGTAAGTGATACCGGATGCAACTCTGTTGAGGTTCCGAGTAATGCTACCAAAACCACCAAAGGAGACTGGAGACTGTATGCCACTAGCATCACCAACCTGAAAAAATAGCAACATCAAGAGCTAACAATAAAGCATCAAGTAACATTACATGGCCGCTAGGTAACAGCTGAACTAAGCATTGACTTAGTGGACACAAGAATATTACAAATCAAGTGACTCCAATTATGTCAATGTGTCTGGCAGAATAAAGACCAATACAGACAATAGCTAGGATCTAAAACATATTCACCAGGACAAGATTTCAATTCATGCATCATGCACAGATGAGTTTTCAAGCTTCTTAAACTTGACATAGCTAATGTATAATCATACACATCTTACCTGCAATATACGACTGAATGGTGTTTGAAGTGGACTGCTGAGACGTATTTCCCATGCCAAAAGAAAATACCCAGAAAGTCATAAATCAAGTGCAAAAAAGGCAAATAAAAGATGTCAACTTGAAAATGTGCATATGTTAAATTGAGAACTGAATTGATGCTAGTATCGTGTGATGATTTGAAGTTATTTATGAATATAAAAGATATTGAGCCTTACACATTATTTAGGATTTAACTGAAAGCATCTCATTTCTTTAAAATAAACATGTGTGAATGGCAGAGTTGATGCTAGCTTCCAAAACAATAAAAAACAAAATTCTTTTATATCCCTTTCCAAGCAAAGAAAGAAAGAAGTTTCTCCACATTGAGGGCAAAGAATCAGAAGACGAAGCCTGATGCCAAATTCTGTAGTCAAGAAGTTGCATAGAAAGAAAAGATTCAGCAATAAAATTGTGAACATTCTTCTCTAGTGAAGTAGTGCCTAGCTCAATCTAAAGTTGGTCCCTCATCTAAAAGAAATTCAAACTTGACCTCAGATAGAATATCAAGTATCAACCATGCCAAATCAGGATCAAGTAAGTTTTTTCACATAATTAGAGCTAACACCACAGCCAACAGTTATATGAAAAACAGCGATGCAAAAGCAATCTGATGGTTTTCTAAAAGATCATGCAGCAGAACATAGAATAAAAGACAACCATCTAGCAGCCATGACTGCAAAGAAAAAAAAATATCAGAAACAAAAAATAGGATATTTGCCTAAATGGTGAAGCATCTTCTAGTAGGAGCGGGGGGAGGAGGGGAAGCAACGGAAGCAAGACAGTGGAGCTATAGTAATTGCACATTGAAGGGAAGGAAAAAAGAAGAAACTCAGGCCATGACAAGCAAAAATTGTCTTTTAAGAGGAAGCACATGATAATGATTTTGTATCTGAAATCAAACAAAATAAAAATCAGCGAAATTGAGATTTTACCAAGTTTATTTGTAATCTAAATTACTATCAATAATTCATGCATAGATGTTTCCTGAGAGTCTGAACTATTATCAATAATTCGCCATTGGGCAAAATTTTTAATACGGAATTTTAAGAGAAAAAAATTAAATATGCTTCAACATCGAGCAAATGATAGAAAGATTAGGATACACAATATAAGAAGTAAAGAAAATTCTTTTCATGTAAATAAGAAAAGAAAGCAAAAAAATTAAGTGATTATTCATTAACAAACAGACTCACAGTTCACGAAATGGCATCCAAAGTTTTGGAAACAGTGTAAATGTCACCAAGTGGAAACTTAGCAAGGATGCTATCTGCATGAATAATATAAAAGGAGGTAAATCTAAAATTTGGTTTTTGATGTTGAATGAATCCACACCTATCCCGGTAAGTAGGAAAAATCCCGAAAATGACTCTCAATATTTCAACATCCTCAATATCTTCTCCCTGGAACAAAAAAGATATCAATGATAACAGAACATAAAAGATACAATTTCATTTTTTTTAGAAACTTGACAAAAATGTGGAGATATGATCTCATGAAAATTAGCAGCATATTATCTCTCAACGCGACATATGATCTAAATAAAATGATACAAATGTAAATCATTGCAGTGAAATAACTAAATTTCAACAATCCTAGGATTGCACATTTATTGATGGTTCATGCGAGAAGTGTAACTATTACATGTGATTTCAATATTTGGTTGATAAATGCTGGACTAATAAGCGCTTCCCCTGTCATTAGTTCGTAGAAAAAGAGCTTTACATGGTTAAAATCAGAAAAGCCACTTGAGAGAAAATATTCTGTCACATGAATGTCATAACATGAATCATCAAGTACGTCAAAGGAACCACTAAGGAGGGAGCTTTTTTTTCCTTCATCATCACCAGAATTAATTGCTTATACTGGTGTTGATTGGGGAGGAGATATAGACATTCAACAATTGGTTGTTGTGTCTTTTAGAAGATTCTCTCATATTAAGGAGATGCAAAAAGCAAAAAAAAAAAATTCTTCTTCTGCCAAGGCAAAATATAGACCATTGGCTTCTACAACAATGGAAGTTGTCTGGCTTAGGCAACTATTTGAAACATAGAGTACACCTGACACTACACGCAAGATTATATTGTGAAATAGGAGCTTGATTTATATAGTCTGGAATCATATCTTTAATGAGCAGACAGAACAAATAGAGATGGATCACCACTTTGTCAAGGAAAAGCATTTGAGGAAGTCCTAATAATAGACATTTAACAACTGGTTTTGTATCTTTTAGGATATTCTCTCATACCATGGAAATCCAAGAAGCAACATTTTTTCTTTTAATCTTCTATAGACATCAAATGTAGAGCATTGACTTCTGCAGCAATGGAAATCACGTGGCTCAGGCAACTATTGGAATATATAGGAGTACACCTGAAACTACCCACCAGATTATGTTGTGACCATAGGCGCTTGATTTATAAAGTCTGAAATTGTACCTTAAATGAGTGGACATAACATACAGAGATGGATTATCATGCCAGAGAAGTATTTGAAGAACACAATCCATTTACCTTGATCTATTTTATGTGGCTTCAGAGTTTCAAATTGCAGAATACATTTGTATTCTACATTCCTTAAATTTCTCCTTAACTGTTGGAGTACATATCTCAATAGTCAATAATATACCTGCATATATTGTTAGCTAGCCAAAAGATAGCTGTCCTGCTCCTTGTGTATATATTGAGGAGAATTCTCCCCCTTTCGCTCATTGTTTTCTTCAGTTATTCTTCTTTGAATAATATTCACTTTTTCATTTCTTAACTGTGCATTACTGCACATTGTGAGTTTTGTCTGTTGAGGTTCTTTTCAAACTTGAAATTATTGATTTGAGCTATTTAGCTCATTAATGCTGGCTGGTTTAGGGTCTTAAGCAACCAGTTCGTAGCTTAGCTGATTCACAGAAGATTCATACTGAGAAAAGAATGGAGCATGAAAAACTCAATGGCTTCATATATATTTGACATAACCTTTAGGCAGAAAGAGAGGTGCTATATAATTCCAAACACCATTTCAATATATAATGAGTGATCTATATAGTAAAATCAAATTAGAGGAATACTAATTTACTTGATAATTTGGCATCAAATCCCAGTAATCTTCAAGTAGCTGCTCCAGAGTAGGGCATCCTGGTTTTGGTTCAAGGTAAGTAAACATGTAAGTTGTCCGATCTCTAGGGCCAGAACCAGCTGGAAATGCCTGCAGAAAACAGTGGAAATATTAATATGTTTTAATCATAGAAAAGTTAAACAGGATTTGTCAACACATGAATTTTTGTGTCCCTGGTCAAGAAACTTAAGAACTCAACTCTAAAGCACGCTAAGTCAGCTCAGATCAGTCAATTCCAGAATTATGATAACAATATTGTTCAGGTTTTACAGCTTTCCCCATTTTTTAACTTCAACCAAGTGAGGTCAAAAGCTGATGAGCACCTACTGTAGTCAAATTGCATCCAGAAAATGCGTTAAACCAGGATACAAGGCAGCATGAGGTCAATAGACACCAATATTTCTCTAACATTTTCATAATAAGATTATTCCCAAGTCATTCTGAATGCACGGGATGTTGCAGTTTTCCTCCTAAGGAAAGCAACCTTGAATATTGGACCTAGGTCCAACAATGAACATGGCCCTGGCACCGACTATAACAACCAAACCAAAACAGACGTCAGCACCAACTTCTAGCAGATTCAAAAATCACCCCATAGCTAGCTTCAACTTAGCAGCCATAAAGAACTATGAACCAAGATTATAAGGCATCATGAGGCTTAAGTGCATCTGGTCACAGATACTTCTGGAGACCTTACATTATTTAGATACTCTAAAAATAGTACCAATAGATGAGATTTACACAGACAAAAATGTAGAATATAGGTGGATTAGGCACTTTTCGTGATCTTCTCAGAAGTGCGAACTTTGAACTATGGTTGCCTTCAGCAAGTCCTCCTGGTAAAAACCAGCTGTTGGATTTTTCTTTCACATTTTTGTGTGTGAGAAAATTGATTGTTTTGATTCTTAAGTATTTATGACATTCTGACTTAACAATAATTCAGCATCTAAAACATATTTGTGTACCAAAATTAAGTGATTCAAGAGTTACTTCCTCTAACGCCAAGTAGCAATTCTCTTGACAAACTGAGCAGCTGATGAAAACACTCAGTGTCGTGTGTATGTGTGTATTGCATGTGCACGTGAAACATAATGTTGTCAACATTTTTTGCTTCTATCAAACTTGTGGATGTGATCTTCACAGTTTATTTACTAAAAGTTATGCCTTCCACTAGATTACATGCTTGGAACATAGTTGCAAAGATATATTTGAGTTCAAGAGAGGCAAAATCTAGTAATATTAAAGGCATTCTAACAAATCTTAGAATCTAAGAGAATTGTGAAAAGAAAAAACTTGGGAGAAAACAAGAAGATGAGCAACTTATTGAGCAAATAAACAAGAATGTCATGACAATATTGTGATAATATGGTAAGACATACACAATTCTCAATATTTTCACTATTGTATTAAACTTTCATTGTTAACATCATTCTTGTCAAAACCTTACAAATTGAACTCACAATAGTTTCAAAAGCTTGTTGATGTCCATTGCCTAAGAGCCTCATATCATATGGCTTTTCAGCAACCAAAAGGATGTGTCAAAAATGTGATGAAATGAATACATATAATATATATATATATATATATATATATATATATATATATATATATATATGAGTTTTTCTTGTTAATGGATCTAACTCAAAGCATTTTTCTTTTAGTAAAGGCAATAAAGAATAGATATCTGCATCAAAGAATGAAGACAGGGAACTTTGTTTATGGAAGAGTGTGGGACAGTCCCCTCTTGCAGATGTGAAGTTATGAACCATTCTAGGCATTTATAAGTATTACTAAAAATTTCCTCTATTATCTTATCTGCACTTCTCTGAGCACCTGACTATCGGGTGAGTATGACATTTTGTGATTTATCAGATTTTTTTGTTCTTAGGCATATTGTTAAGGATTGCATTCTTAAACAGATAGCATACGATGACTAAGACAACCATGAACCATTGTGCAATACGAATATATGATACATTCACAAGCACCACAGTGCTGTTATATCTTAATCTCCTACACACAGTCCTCAGAGCAAATTTTAGGTATTCAAACATAAGCAACCTGAATTTAATAAGAACATATGGTCCTATGGAGTAAAGACGTGCTTTTCAGTTAAACCACACATTCTCAAGTTTACCCATCCAGCAGCCACGACGAAACGCAATATTAGAAGAAGAATCACAATTACAATCTTACCTTCTAAAAAAGTGCAACTAATCAAAGTTGAGATTATAAGGAAAGTAGATGACAAACCTCCCAAAAGTATTGCAACTTTGACTTGCCAATTCTTTTTATGGAAGAGCTGCTGAAAATAACATCGCTTGTTTTGTTATTCTTGAAGCCACGAGAGCAAGATCCAACTACAAGACAAACACCATCTGGTTTCTTTCCGGAACGCACCTGCCCAACAAAACAAAGAGGAAATTTGGAAAAAGACAACCAAAAGAAAGCATTTCATGTCCAGAAGGTATACATGCATGCTAGGATGTCTTTCCATATGCAAACGTTTCTGAAAAGTCCAATATTTCAATGCCCAAATGAAACCAGCTGTCATGGTATGCTTCACATCACAAATCATCTAACATATAGTCATGCCATACATGAATTTTCAGTAAATCTGGACAGATACGATGATGCAAAAAATAGAATAAATTAAAGACATGCTTTACCTGCATCACTATTGGAGAAAAGTTCCCCATGGCATCAACAAGAAGACGTGCAGAAAGGAATTCTGCTTCTGAAAAATTAATAAGCTGGAATATGAAAGGATAGAACAGTAAGAATTAGTATGCAATAGGTCAAGTTTATTCACGCAAGACAACAAATAAAACAAAATTTGGACACAGATTATATGGGTTGCTGAATGATAAAAAGTGGTGGAAAATACATTTCAAATATGAAGACAATACGAGTGACATCTCTAACGAAAAGAAGCTTGATCACAAGCTCAAGAATTACTCCAAAACAAGGAATACACTCATAAAAGGATGGTTCACAAAAAAAATTGATGCTCAATAATCATGCACTTGTGAAATAGCACAAAAAAACAACCTTTGTTGATCTCACAGTACGCCAAAAACACATGCAAAATATGCTGGCTTAAGGCTCTTATTTATGCCACAAGAAGGCCAAGAAGAAGAGAGCGACCCACTGTTAGCTAATCCAGATGCCTAGTTCAGTGACTAGCTAATCATGAAACTAAAGTGCACCCTCTACCTAAAAGGAAAAAAAATAGACAAGCAAAAGTACAGAAATAATTATATGCTTATATATGTGTGTAATGCAAGCATAGAATATATACATATTACATGGTGCATAGCAATAAATAGTGTATAAATTTATAATGCATATTGAAACATGCATATACTTTCTCAAAATACAAAATTCCCCTTGCCATAAAACAATGCATCTTCATACCAGAATGCAGCATTTTTTAGGTCTCAAAAGAGGCCCCAGCATACTTCCTCAGTTGCCACATCATACATCTCTATAAGAGCTTCAAAACAGCTTATTGACTCATAGAGTGACATTTTAAAGTCACAAATCATCTGCCTCATAACATAATATCCCAGTTTAAGCCCCATTAGTTGGGAAAGAATCCAGTTAGAAGTGCTCAAGCCACATTTTTGCCACAAAATTACAAAAATAGGACTTTATGAATGAATAAAATATTAATTATTAACTTACTTACATTCATGGAGTTTTTAAACTTAATGACAGTTTGTACAACAAGCTAATCAATACAAAGTCATGATAGGTTGTAACCTTGGTAAGTTAAACTAATACAGGTAGTCAGTTATCCAGCCTTTTACCTTCCCATGTTTTCTCCCCCTAGAAGTTAGAAAGTCTCATCCACAGAAGTAACGTCGAGAAGCCATGCTTTTTCTGATTTAAGGAAACTTTTTTGCTTAGAGGACGACTCGGAAATATTTCATTTCTCTTGTTTATTAGGATCGTTTTCTGTTTTGCCCATTTATTCAAGTGGTCCATGCTATAACCCACTTTACTCTCCAATTCTATCCCATATCTTTCCTCCTAGTGCAGTCAATATAGTTGTTTCATGCTCCTCTGGCCTTTCAGCCACTTTAAGCAAGATTCTATCTACCTATCAATAAGATTTAAGAAAGATCCGTACGATCTTTCTTTTGGTTTATTTAACAAATACAGCATTTCACCTCTCAGTTACTACTTTTCATATTGTAGAAACAAGCAACACACACGAAGGGAGAAGAAGAAACACACGATATACGTGGAAAACCTCGTGAAGAGGTGAAAAACCACGGAGAAGCTCTAACCTAGGGGCAAACCGCAACCCTAGGAGAGAGAAAATCAATATCACTTAACTCAACGATTACACGTAAGTGACAAATATAAAGAGGGAGAGAAGAAGTGCCGCCTAGGGTACCGAGCCAGCCTCGGTACCCGCGCCCCACAGGACCGGGTCCATATCTGGACCCGGTTCCTCAATACAGTATATTCTAACACATATGATTTATTAATGGTGCCAAGCCAGGAAAAGCCTTTGAGAACTGCCCCCCACACCCCACCCCACCCCCCTCTCTATATATTTCATCTTTCATCATTGATTATCCTGAACTAAAATGTCTTTTTAATTGATATGCACAGGTATTCTTTACTTGAGTCAGTATATAAGTGCCTCAAGATAAATGTATCTCATAGTTGTTTAGTTGATATCTACAGGTCTAAAAAAAAATCTAATAGTCTCGGCTAAGTAACGGAGTTTAGTTTATCATTGGTTAAACAGACAATATTTAATGGTCAATTATTAGAGGCCAAAAAAATTAAAACAGTTCTATATTTGTGATGTCATCACAGGATCAACTATGCATAAATTTGTCAAAAATCAGTTTGCCTGAAGCCTGCAATCTATTAAAAGTTTTGTATTTCTTGTTAATAAACTTACATAAACAACAAATCAATTGGGCAGCTTAACAGCCAAGCTAAAATTCTAGAAACATCACAAATGCTAAAAAACCTTACCACAGAATCATCGTACACAGATATGGTAGATATGCTGCTGCCCTCATAGATGGTTCCCCCAGAGTTTATAAATCGTTGTTTCACAACTTCTATTAGTTTTGCAGGCCTGTAGGTACAAAATTTCAGCAATGCTATTATTTAAAGTGAGAATGATAAGTCACTCTTATACATTTTCCAAAAAATTGTAACAATTATTAGGAGCTATAATATATTTACTAACCATAGATTTTACAACCATATGATGCAGAAAAAACTTGAGAAAACATGACTCCAAAAGAAACAATATGTAGAACCATGAAAAAAGCACAATAATGGCTCTCTTCAGAAGTATGAAGAAAACAGGCATATTTTGCAAAATGATCATCTAGCAAATAGATAAAAGATACTGATACTCACGAAACCCCGAGATTAAGGATATCTTCAACCCAAATATCACCTTTTCCTTCAAATCCGCATCTGTTCTGTCATATGATTAAAGACAGACACATCACAGAAGATGAAGTAGAAAGCTTTATCATCACTAGCAGATATTTACTGTTACTATAACTTATGATTTTCCACACACACACACACACACAGAAGCCAGAAAGTTGAGTCCTTACGGGATTAAACTTTGCAACAGTGACCTGTTCTATATCATTTTCTAACAGAATCCCAGCTTCAACCAGTTCCCGTAATTCTTTCTCAGATATATTCCACTCTTGCTCCCTCTGTATTTGATACCATTATAAGCAGTGATATTGTATTTGTGTATCAAAAGAATTTAGCAGTTAAACAGATAAGCTTTAGCTAACAGCTTACCCCTTTCACCATGTCTCTTTCAACAATTCCCACTTTAAGACCTCTAAGGCTCAAAGCAGTAGCTATGAAAACCCCCAAAGTACCACCACAGACTAAGACGTCAAATTTATCTGATATTTCCTTGTCGTCATTGGAGTACCAGAATGAACCATCAAGCCTCTTAACAACTTCACTAGGTTTGAAATTTTCTGTAAACTATGAGAGCTCAAGTCAAGCAGAATAAAACTATAATATGGCAAAGTCAAATTTTCTAGTTTTATATATGTAAAGTTGTAAACATGCTGTCCATATACACTAATACGGACATTCATAATATACTTTTACAAGTGCATTACTCAAACATTGTCTGATTGATTCATGTGCTTACTTTAGGGGAGCTGTTCTTGTTGATTTGATTGTTGATCAATTGATGGCAAGTCCTGAAGTATTTGAAACAAATCACAGTACACTTAGCTGTTGTATTTCTTATTACACAATGAATGAGTATAGCACAGTTGTAAACTCATGTACTTTATTTGACTTATAAGTAAGTTCTTGGCTTACAAGAGACATTTTATTAGATAGCTTTTTCTAAATTAAAGCTCTCACTTAAAGTTATTAAAGCTTGGCCAAGTCACTTAGTTGGACCCGCCAGTCATCAGCAACATGGAAGTATGGAACAGGTGCAGCTTGCTTTATTTCAAGAACACTATGAAAACCGAGACATGATGAATGTGCTTCTATAAAATGCCAGACCCTGTCTCATCACCCATTAAGGATGCCCTTAATTATAACTTAACTAAATGAGCTAACAGAGTGAATACCCTTAAATACTGTCACTTGAAACAGATTATTGAGCACTTCGTAATCAGAACAAAATTACCTGGTTTTGAAGAACAAATACTGAGCCACAGCTTGTCCAACCTTTTCAAGGCATCATATGAATAACTGCCTCCAGCGCCTCCTGCTCCTTGACCAGCAAGTGAAATAGCTTCCATTATCCTCTATAAGAACAAGAGGACAGACAGGTCTAATTCAGAATACATATGCTTATCTATGAAAACAGACGAGATCTTACATGATCAATGTCACTAATGCCTAAGAAATCAGCAGACCTAAAAGAAAAGAAAGGTTAATTGACATTTTCCTCAAAAGAGTTTCATTTAGATTACCACTGCATGGTTTTGTTTCTGCCTTGCCTCAAAAGAGTTTCACATAGATGCCCACTACCATTTTGTTTGAGCCTGAAGGCTAACAATAGTCGATTTTTATTTTTTCACTATTTGTCTATTTAACATGGCAATGGAACAAGAAGTAGTCAATCACATAATATGACATGAATATATATGTACCCATGGTGCGTGAACATCTGCCATCCTAATTGAGCAGCATGTGGACATGTTAATGGATCCAAATCTTTGCAGCAGAATTAAGGAAAAAAAGGTGCCACCTTGAGGGCAACAATGTGGATCATGTGGTTTTATTAAAAGAAAAGGGAAATGACGATAAGCAAGATATCCCGGTGCTAAAATCTTTTAGACAATTTGACACGTGCACAAACTATGGATATGCTAATAAATATGCCTTGTGAGAGTTTCACTTTCAAAACACAGAGATGAATAGGCATTTCAATTGTTCAAACTTCCAAAGTACTTCAGCAAGTAAGCCTTTTCATGGCAACAAAATTTGAGACAGCTCCTATAGGTATGGTTTTCTCAAATATTAATGTCCAACTGTTTCATTTCCAGAATTCTGTAGAAATTAATAGATGAACTTGCTTAGCTAATGGGCAAAAAAAATAGCTATCCAAATGCAGTGCCATTTTTCATGAAGCATCCATGTCCCAGAAAAGGGTGTACCACAGGGTATCTTTTGTTTTTGGATGGATGTTGGGCATCATTTTGTTGAGTAATGAAGAATCATCCGGTAAGAGTAGGAAGGTTTGATGCCCTTATTTCTATACCATCCGATTTTCATGAATCCTTATTGGAGTGACTTTGACCAAGACATAACTGAATTAAGTCAAACTATAAAAAATTAAAAACTGCCAAAAGTTTAATGATGATGCCTATATCATTGTAAACAATAGAAACCGTCAGTTGGGTCCATTCGGAAGACACTTAGAGCTGGAGGAGAGGGACAAGGACGAGATGGATATAATCATTATCATCAAAGATGTAATTAGATACATGCTCAAAATTTTGCCTGCTACAGAATTGTAGAATTAAGAAATAAGATCATGATAATTGCGACCCTCAAGCTCAACCAAAGTGCTCTAGGATGAGCTATGCATCCAATAATACCCTCCAGTTAGTAACTTAGTAGCTGCATTCACGAGAATGCAACAGTAAAAAAGTGAAGACGCAGTTCCAAATGGCCAACCTACAGCCGGTAATTTTCTTCGAGCTTTGTCCACCTCATATGAATGGAACTTGAACTCATTTTTCATGAAAATTCCGTTCTCCGCGAGTGATCTCCACAGTTCTCGTATTTTTTATTGGAATACATCTATCAAGAACGCCCAGAACTAAGCTATTTCAGTATGCTTTTTCACGAAGAAACAAAGCGGTCGTTTCATTATCAACGTCTAAAAATCTCACCGTGCGTCACACAACATATTCCATCTTTTTGCGTTATAAATAGTTGAAAATAATAGAGAACCCGACCACCTTGATCAATCACAGGGACAGGGACGCCCAAATATTAACCCCACGTCGTCAATGTTCCCACCATCTCTAGTTCTCTTTTTTCTGTTTTTGGCGAAGAAATGAGCAAGCAGTTTCCATATTTAATTAGAAAGATCCAAAATGGTAGAACGAGAACTGTATTTCTGCATCATGAATGACCCCACCTTTTCTTTTCTTTTTTCTCTTTCCTTCTGTTCTTGATTAGGCGAAAATATGAATAACCAACTTAGCATTTAGCGAGTCAGAATTCAGAATAATGACAGAGGGACATGAACTGAGCTGTGCCCACCTTATTTCTTCTCTGTTTTCTTAGGTTCTCCGGCCGATAAATGGAAGACCATCTTTCGGATTTAACCAGTAAAGATTCAGAATCATAAGAATCAGCATATGGCAAGTAACTAACGTATCAAACATACAGCACAAGGGGCTCCAAACACGAACCTGAGTTCTCGATGGAGTTGCGGTCGACGCAAGGACGACCACCCGACGAGGAGGCTTCCTCGTCCTGGCATTTGCTGGAACTGTGGGCACTGAGCATTGCAAAGAACAAGAAGAAGGAGAAGATAATCGCAGGGGGTTGGCAGCGTGAGGATGAAAAGGTGACGCCGAGAGCAGCGACCAGGCGCGCATCTTTCACACAGAATTCCCTCCCCTTCTTCCTTTGTGTCGGGATTACAGCCCCTTTGCGGAAAAAGGTTTGTGGTCATGTGCTGCTCCTCTACTCGATCGCTTGGGAAGAAGAGCACCTAACGGCTACGTGGTTCGCCTTCCGGCAGGAATTTAATTTTGTTGGTAACTCTTTTTGTCGTTCTACGTCTCCATCGATCCGTGCCCATTCATTAACCTTCTCTGGTAAATGCGCCGGCAAGTGGCAAGAGGGGCTGCTGTTAAACGAGCTCGACGTGCCGGTGAGCAACCGTGGCCATACAAAACGGGCTGCTTCACGGTTGCCGGCCATGGTTAAAACGCATTTTATCATAAAAATTTTGTTTTCTCTGCAGTGTAATCTTTCATCTGAATCTCAAACCGAGACACGGACGTAAATTTCCTTCTACCAACTAAATTCTTAAAAAAGATTTTCATCTGATCTGAATGCCCAAATAAATTGTCTTATGAGTGCTCTTCTTGTGGCATCATTCAATTTTTTTCTGGGCACTTCTTTCATTAGTTGGTTAAAATCTAAAAATCATATGTTTCTTAGTAATAATTTATGATACTTCCAGCCACACTTTTTATGTTTAACCATCTAATAACATTAACAACATCAAGCATTGGGTCCTACACACATATATATTCATTAAATTATATGCATGAAAAGTATAAAATTTATCTGTGTGAACATTTTGATTGTGAGATGATTCATCATCACTTCAAATTAACACATGATTCATTTACTCATGGAATAAAAAATGAAGAAAATGTACAAGTGTCCTATTCCTGAATAGGAGTGAACCTTGAGCTTGAGAATGCAAGTTCAAGTCTCTATGGGCCTATGGCACGCTAGTCGCTAGTCAATAGAGAGATCATTTTATGTTATTTTGTATAATTGTTACCCCGTACCACTTTTGCCCATATAGAAGAGAGGTCTTTCATTAATCCACAGGGGCATTTTGGTAAATGAAATCCATAACACACTATCGGTGTGCTCTGGTCAATCGAAGAATTTCAAAGGTCCACCCCGTTTCCCCTGGCTTTCCGGTCTTGGGCCATGTCCGCATCAGCGATGGTAGTGGTACACTCGTTAACTTGAATGTCGTGCTCCACTATGTTAGAATGCAGGTGCATAGCGTCCACAGGAATCGAACTACATACATACTATTAACAAGTCCTTAACTCGACCAACTATACGCTATGCCCATTGAAACATTTTAATTATAATTATTATAGGCACTAAATAGAGAGAATTTTCATTATTCAAAAGGTGGTGGCACCAATGATTGAAGATCTAACAAATGCAAAAGATTACATTACATTATTGAATCAAACAAACTTACATTAATGAAGTGCTATCTTAGAGAGGTCCAAAGGGAACCATCACTCCAATGAAATAAACTGTAGCTGCTGTTGTTATAACATGAGAGAGAACAGCCAAGGGCAAATTTTCTTTGTCCCCAAACCCAAAAAAGATGGGAGAGAGGGACCCAACTTCCAGCCACTTGTCACATGCATAGCCCCCCATTTGTTCGCCGGTCTTGCATGGCGAGTTCCTATTGGTTATCCCCAGATGTCAAGGCACCATTTGGCGACGTTGAAATTTGATGCGGCAAGGAGGTTGTTTGCTACGGACTGGCATTGGGAGGGCACTTGGAGTCCCATGGGCATGTGTGTCGTAAAAGGGGTTGTTCATTTCAAACCTTTTTATGAGCACCCATAACACAGAAATCGGTTTCTACTGCACATGTTTATTAGAGATTATTTAGTAGTAAAAAAATTTTGTGAGTGTTTCATGAATCTATCATAATTTTTAGAGCAAATTCATGAATCACTTGGACATGTGTTTATGAATCTAACCTAAACATTGGTTAGATTCATGAAACATTCTTACTCACGAACGACCCCTTAGCGAACCCACTAATACCATGCTTGCAAGTTGAAGGTGAAATAGGTGGTAGTGAAAATCATTATAGAATATTACCAAAAGCTACTCAAGGAACCAACAATTAATGAATCGAAGCCTTCCTGTGTGTATTCATCTCACAACAATTTTTAAATGTTTTTTTTAAACAATTGCGACGTGTTTATTATTATTTAACCATTTATTTTTAAGATTTTAAAGTCAAAACTACTTTTTGAGAAATAACATGATAATTGTGTAGCTATTGGATGAAGTTGACAAAATGGGTAGTCATTTGTTAATTTCTAGCAACTTTTTATTTTTATTTTTTAATGTTTTAAATATTCAATCATGAGTTTTAGATGGCAGGTGTTGAATGGTCAGCAATTGAAGAGCCAAGATTTTTCATCGCTAGGGCACTTGTGAATGACACAACTTTAGTGTGGGCAGTTCGTATAAATTTAAAGTCATAACAATGTGAACATTATAATAAAATATTTTTGATAGGTTGCGTGGGCAATGGCCCACCCCAGCCAACAAGTGGCTTCGCTACTGATGGTCAACACTTAAGAGGTGTTTGATAGCTTCAAATTTGTGATCTAAGGTGAATAAAAATCATTGAAAATCTTAGATTTACAGACTTAAGGTTTGATCTATCTCGGATAAGCTATCAATCACATCAAAAATTATTGTTAATAGTTTTTTGTTTTTCATCTCTGAGTTACATGTGGCATGATTGGATTGGCCCGCCTTAAGATTTAGTTGAGATTTGGAGGCAAGATCGAGTGGCATAGAAAGTCATTAATAATGATATCTTGAGCATCAAGCGCGCATCCTAATCATGACACGTGTCATTGCAAACACCATAATCAATGGCTGGCTTCAGATTGAGGCAAGATCAGATCAGGTGACATTGAAAAATTATGTTGTTGTAGCATTTTGTTTAAACATCCAACGTTGGGCTTTAGGTGCCACGTGGCAGCCAACAGAGACCGTATTCATGATTTAGTTAGGATCCTTAGATATTAAAAATTAATCACTTTCGGGTGAGCAGGGTTTGACTCGCAGCTCCAAAAAAGTCGAAGTCTCTACTCAACCCCTCATCTCCTAAGGTACAGGACTTACATCGGTGCTTCGAGATGCTGTCTTTGTTACGCTTCAACTTGCGTGTCAATGGCTTCTCGTTTGCAGCATAGAGAGTTGGCTGTCAAGAAATCAAAATGAAGACCGGTCCCTGTTAACCCTAATTATAGTTTTATTAAGTTTATTATGTATTTTAGGTGGCATGATTCAATTGATCGACATTATAATAAAAATTGTGGTGGAAATTCATGTCTGGTTAATATTATTCAAAGTATCTTTTCCTATGTCTAATGTGTGATAACACTTAAAAATTATATTATTTTGGTTGATAAGTTTTTCATAAGTATTTGAGGTAAAATTATTGGACAACGACAACAAATTGAAAAGAAAGAAGAACAACAAAGCCAAATAATTGGAAAGAAGGACCCATCACTTCTTGATGTTGGTATAATAATCGGACAAAATCTATGCTATTTAAACGATGATTACTTAGGGGTAGAGTCCCAAATTTTTCATGAGAGGGATCAAATTATATTTTCAAATTTTTATAAATATAAATTTTCAAAATTTTCATATAAAATATATAAAATTTTGTAAAACTTTTTTTTTTAGATTGAACCCGTTCACTACATCCCTCGGGGCCTTTAAATCAATGAAAATTGCTAAATTTCCCCAATTTGTTAGAAGGACCAAATGTAGCAGTTTTTAAAATATCGTGAGAAATTTTTATTTTAATTAGATTTTGTACATTTTCCTTATTTATTATTTAAAAAATGTTTTTTTTTGCTGCTCCACAGCCGATTTAACTGAACCGGTGAATTTGCCGATTTTTCACTTCAGATGCATCCCTCTTGGCATAAGCTAAAACAGATCTAATTACAGATCTGGATTTACAGATATATCAAATCAAGTAGTACTGGATTTAATTGGTTTGAAACAGTTGGTTCTATTCAAGTAGACCTGATTAGATTACGCCAAGCTGGATCTCTATTTGAATTTGGATCTTAGTCTGAACACAGACCAAACCCTATATGATATTCATCCAACCCAACTATTTCAGGAGCCTTTATCTGTAACTTACACACGTGTGGTATTTCTTCCCTCCATCTTCAGATAAAGTTGGGTCTGGATCTAATTGAACACCAAGATCTGGATTGAAGCTTAACTTATTTACCTATTGAATAATATACTAGTTGATTTCATTTATCTGATTAAGATCCAGACTTGGACTTGACTAAAGATGGAAGAAAATACGATTCAACAGGTAAAATTAATACAGATAATGTCACAATTGGATTTGAACCAATTTCGAAGTTGATTTAAAATCTGATTATGTGTAAACAATGTTGGATCCAAACCAAATCTGATTAGCTCGGTTCAAATCAAATTGGACCCCATATTGGAGAATTTCTAAGCTAAAAGTTTAAGATCTCATCGGTTCCGGACTCACCTTAGTTGGATAGACCCGCATGGATCAAATCTTGACAAGGGTTCATCTCTGATAATGTCATTAGGTCGATCCAGACCCGGGTCCAAGTATGTTGGATTTGGACCCACCGACAACCCTTAGAGGAGCGAGTGGGAAAAGCGGAGGCACAGATTTGAAGTCGCAATCTCTCCTTAGGCACCGACAGATACTTCCATATCGGATCAATTATATCCGGGACCCACGAATCACAAATGTTCCCATTCTTCTCCTTTTTGGATCCACTCGCTCTCTCAGTAAACAATATCATTTTCAAGGGTCTCTCGCTTTCTCTCATTCTCTCTCTAGATTTATTTGTATTGCATACCAAATTCGAATTTGGATTCGGTTAGTAATCGGATCCGAACTTTTACCAGACCCAGTTCCGAGATCAGATTCATCTGATCCGTTTACTGAATGACGAGCATCTTATTGTCGAATATTTTTAATATGATTTCCAGCAAAAATTTGAATCTGGATCTGCATGTGTTCTTAAATGAATCTATGTTGGATCAGAGATTAATATTATAAGCAATATTAGCTGTGTAGTGATCGCCGCATCATATTCGAATGTTTCCATTGACGACACTAAAGTGGATCTATTTTTTTTTCTTTACTTATTGGCAGAAAAACAAAATTACGATAAAAAGGTTCAAATAACAACCCCTAATCCAAAGTTCCCCCTTCTTCACATCACTTCAAAGCATAGTAAGAAAAGATCCGTTTTCTTTTTTTTTTTTTCAAAAATGCGCTGAAAATGAACAAAATAAGTCAGCAGAAAAAAGGTGAAAAATACTGTTTTTTTAAGTAAAAATGGGAAAACGTGAAAAAACATGCATTTACACGTTTTTTAATTTTAGACGTTTTTTCATGTTTTTCTAATACCAATATGCTTGTTTTCATTTTATAACTTTTATTTTCTGTTTATCTACTCATTTTTTGTTATTGTCTCATTAATTTCTCATTTATTTTGTTTTGTTCTAATTTTTTAAAATTTTTAAAGGTTTACCGTCTTTTCTAGTTTTTTTCAAGCTCACTATATTGTACTGAAAAAACTTTGGCATTTAAAACATAAAAAAGATATTTTTGACTATGCATTAAAGAAATTATGCATCTTTATTAACTACATATATGTATATAAATTAAATAGTAACTTTAATTTTTAGAGTCACACGCCATCTAATCTTACCTTAAAATCATATTGGTAAGGTTAGATTAAAAAATAATAATAATAATTTGAATATTATATTTAAAGGGTCTGGTTCCTACCAATATATATATATATATATATATATATATATATATATATATATATATATATATATATATATATATATATAAAAGAAAATCAACATATCTCATACCACTTTGGTTAAGAATAAAAATGATAGTTATATATATATAGAAAAATTGAATGGTGACTATAGTTTGTTAAAGCCACCCAACCGTCTAATTTAGGCTATCTGTTACAACATGATTAACAATTAAGAGAAAAATAAAGAGAAAAAGTTGCATTTTCATCACCTGATATTATTCTACACAATTTTTTTTTGTTTTTTTCTCTAAACCATTTTCATCATCCACTCACTATATATATATATATATATATATATATATATATATATATATATATATATATATATATATATATATATATATATATATATAATCCATATTTTGTTTAAGTTCATTTTTGTCTAACGTTTTTGTCCCTAACCAAAGCGGTTTGAGATATATCAATTTCTTTATATATATATATATATATATATATATATATATAGGTAATTTATTAAAAGCTGATCAGTAATTGTTATATAACTTTTTCAATGAAGTTACTTATGATAAAGTATAGGTTGTCTAATCATATGCACCACACCTCTCAACTTATATAGTACTCATAGTTTCTTTCGGGCTTGTGAACAAACACTGGATGACGATAGAGTGGAAAAGAGTTCGCTATTTGTGGGTGCATTTGCCCCACCACTGAATAATTGACAGAGGCGAACCAATATTGGGCTTCATGTCTCAATTTGGATTGGACATGTGACACAGCTTGGGTCCAGCCCGATCCAGTAGGGCCATTTAGATCCTACCGACAAAATTGTGAACGCTCCCCATATGAAGCAGGATTTTAATCTAGTCAAGCAAGTAAATCAATGTTCAATGGTAAATCTCTAGCCATTTTGATCAGATGAGAGTAAATCACAAACATATAAGAGAAGTAGATTTCTGCAAAATTCTTCTTATACTCTTTTGATAAATTATGAGCTGCAGCCATATCTTATATTCATAACTTTTTTATCATTTTTAATCTTTTAGAGAATCTAATCAGTTGAAATTAAATTAGTTAATTCTTCCAATATTGGTAGGCTAGGGTTTAAACTTTACGCTAAACAAAAAAATCAAAATAAAAACTATATGTGTGTGTGTGTAAATAGCGAAATGCATTTAAACTGCTCAACTTTTTATCCAAAATTTCAGGGAGAACGTGTTAGCATGGCTTACTAGCGAGCCAAAGCTTCCACCCAACCCCTTATTATTTCAAGATACAGGGTTTGCTCTTAGTACCTTGGGTGCCGCCTCGCTATGCTTCAACTTGCATACCGTTGACCCCATATGACTTTGACACTCAAAATGGAGATTTGCAGCCTACCAGCCCTCCACCCCAACACATTGTACCAATCCTTTGGGGAGAAGCGTATTAGCATGCATCCTTGTGTGAGTAAGATACGCACACACATATATATAGGCTATTCTAAATCATCTAGCTATCGAACCAGGGTCGTCCATCTAAAGCAGATAAATGGTTGAGAGAAAAACAAAGACAAAAATATATAAATTAATATTAGATGACAAAAATTTTATCACTTGTTTCTCTTTGTTCTAATCTTAACCATCATCATGTTGAATCAAATGATCCTGGTTAGATGGCTGAGTAACTTTTGAAAGTTAGGGTTAGCATTCATATATATATATATATATATAGAGAGAGAGAGAGAGTAAATTAAATCTTAGAAATAAGCACATTAAATAACTCGCTTCAATCGTTTACTTAACAAAAAAATAAAAAAAACATCAATGCATTTATGAAGAATTATATTTGCTTGCCATGTGCGACACGCTTCTGATGACTAAAATGGCCCCATAAAATAATTAAGTCTTGCTAAAATTTTAATTTCATTTTTAAATTATCTTAAAAGCTATTATAAACATGCAAGATAGATAGAAGGATAAATTGATAGATAGATAGATAGCATGAACAGCTTAAGTCTCTTAGGTAAAGTTTGAAGTGCAAAACCTCCAATGCAAGTCATATATATGTCTAATTACCTTCATTGTAAAAAAATTAACTTTACTTAAAGCATTAGCAGCATAAAGATAAGTAGCTAAGAAGAGAATCTTCAAGGAGTTCAATTTTCATGAGACTGTGTCACTTATCATAATCTGTCATGTCTTTGGCTAAACCAAGATTATCAATAAAAAGAAAACATAAATTTAACTAAATTAAAATACTTTCTTAAAAACTAACTGGCATCCATAATGAGAAGCAATGTCAAAAGGAATTCATCACCACCAGGACAATCCACTTAATTGGCAAGCAAGGGAAAAAAGCAGGGCAGGGGCAAACCCTAGGTGTAGATACAACTACTTTGATTTACTTGCCTCAATCAAAGAGAATCCTAAGCTGGACAACTCTCAAGTATTTAATGACAAGTGGAGTTTAAAGACTTAGTTTAAGATATTTGATGAATTAATTATTGTAATACATAAGAAGTAGCTATATATATATATATATATATATATATATATATATATAGTGAGTCCGGATGATTTCACCATCCAAAACTGGATGGAAAAATTCACAAATTATATATATATATATATATAACGTGGATGTATTTTTAATGATGAGTAATCCATTTTCTTGATAAATCTAACCATATGAATAGCAATCCAACGTCTAAATTAAAATGTATGAACACAACGTTTTAACAAGCACATCAATTCCTATAAGATGAAAATAAAAATCCCAAATTGGGAATCATGGTTTATTGTTAATTTGCCATGTAATGCATCATTAAGCAAGTCAATGCATTACAAACTATTTAATTTTTCAAATTTAATTATATAAATTAGTTTTGTATACATGAAAAATAAAAGAATGAACAATTATAGTTTTCCTACAAAGAAACTGAACACTCATTAATTTTAGACCCATGGATCAACACGACTTAATGTTTATTATGAAGCCCGTAGAGATTTCAAAAATAAATAGACCATGTGCAAGAATGATTCATGGCTCAAAAATTGTACTCTTAAGAGGAATGTCCAATTATATATATATATATATATATATATATATATATATATAGCACGAGCATGAATTTTATTTTACATCAATTAATAGATTATTAGTGTATAAAATATTTAGGTCAATCAATTGTAAAATATACTACAAAAAAGAAAAAAAAAAGAAAAAGAAATTGCAAGCTTGCAGATCCAAAACTTTTTAACCATCTAAATGTAATGTTTAGCCTGCTGTCTTTCATCAAGAATTGCCAAGACGATGAGTTCCATAATTGGTTGGACAGTTGGTTGTTAAAACTTTGAAGCTAAAAGTGAAATTCTCCAACGACTTAATGCTGAAAGTTAAAGCTATTTTTACAATAGATTTGATTCAACTCATCATTTAAGGCGCAAATTAAGTCATTTAATATATGTGCTTACTAAGTAAATTAAAATAAATTGTTATTAAGAGTATTTATTTTCTTGTCAGTGTAATATATTGTTGACTACCCAATAGAGATATTGTCACTTCTGTACCTATATAAATAGTCTTGTCATCCTTGTTTAATATACTGATCTTAATAATGTGCTTGTAAATCATTTTATAAGTTCAAGCCAGCACTTATAATTTCTTAACAAAAGAGAGAAAAGTAAAACTATGAAGAGATTGATTTAAAAAAATATGAATTGCAAACTTTTTAATAAACTATATATTTTTACTAAAAAGTAAAAAAATAAATTTGTAAAGCTGATTCCGATGTTCTCCTAGCGTGTGCTTGGACACCATTTTATAAACATAAGCTTCTATTAGTAATTTCTTAGACATTAGCCAGTTGTTTGAAAAACGTGGCAAGTTAAGTATTTATTCATTTCAGTGACAAAATAATTTCCATTTTCAAACTTGTGCCCACAATCATCCTTAAATCACTCCCCAGATTTTAAGCATATTAAATAATCCAACAATCCATTGGAAAAATGAAGGATAAATTAAACGGAAACATTATGAATGGGAAAGTGACTGATAAAAAGTGGGGACTAAGGTAAAGAAACTGACAGAGGAAGGGAAAGGGTGAGACCTTTTGCTGGTAATCTGCCGCGTGCCGAGCTCGAGCACATAGATAATGGAGGGAGGTGAGTGAAAAATCTTCGTCTCCCATCTGGGTAGAAAGAGATAGAGAGAGAGGAGAAGGAGACAGAGCAGTCACCTCTTTCTCACTTCGCTTTTCCATGGAATGGCGACGCCGTAAATTGAATTGAAGGGAGGAGACTCTCTCTCTCTCTCTCATCTTTTCCGTGGAATGGCGACGCCGTAAATTGGGTTGAAGACTAGAAAACCCCACTTCTCTCTCTCTCTCCCAGTGCCAATCAGTAGATTCCACTTCACTCAACAGTGGCACAGTTGCTACTCTCTTCCTCTCTCTAAACTTTCCCCTTCCAAAACCATTACCACCCATTTGTCTCCTGTCATTTTTGGGGTTCTCTCTCTCTCTCTATGCCCATGTTCTGAGACTGCATTGTGCCAATAAGGCGACAGAAGAAGAAGAAAATGGCAACAAGGATCCCGTCGCACCAGTTGAGCAGCGGGCTGTATGTGTCCGGGCTGCGGGACCAGCATAAGGAGCGGCAGCCAGTTCTGGTTTCGAAGGCCGTGCCTTACACAGGCGGCGACGTAAAGAAGTCCGGCGAGCTCGGGAAGATGTTCGACATCCACATTGTGGAGCAGCCCACCACTCCCCCCTCGTCCTCCAGGCCTCGCAGTGGTTCCCTGGCCCGATCTGCGTCTAATTCTGGTCCCCAGCAGCTCCCTGCGCCCTCCTCCGGCTCCGGCCCTCAGTCATCCCGTAAATCCTCCGGCCCCCTCTCGAGCGCCGGCAACCCGGCTGCGTCACGCTCGGGCTCTGGGTCCCTGACACTCCAGCCGACCGGCCTCATCACCTCCGGCCCGGTCTCCTCCAGCCGCCGGCCGTCCGCCTCGTCGTCTGGCCCAGCGGACTCCTCCTCTGCCGCTGCACAGCCGCCGGCCGGCAAGGTCGTCTATGGTGCCTCTGTCACGAACCTGAGCAACAGCGACGCCGCGAGGGTTCGGTTCAGCATCTCCAAGTCCATCGTCTGGGTGTCGGTGGTGGTGTTCATGATGGCGCTGATCGTTGGGATCTTCATGCTTGTGACGGTGAAGAAGGCGGTCATCCTGTTCGTCATTGCAGGAGTCGCAACGCCGGTGGTGGTGCTGCTCGCCTGGAACTTGGCCTGTGGAAAGCGAGGGCTTCTCAGGTTCTTGGCCAATTACCCTGATGCGGAGCTCAGAGCGGCGAAGGATGGGCAGTACGTGAAAGTCACAGGGGTAAGAAGATCCCCCCCGCCGACAATTTCAACTTGCTTCTTTGCCTTGCTTCCTTTTCCTTTCTGAATTTTATAGAAAATGGTTATGTGGAGGGGTCCATTTTAGATGTTGGAAAAGTCATTATATAAATGGCACCGCCGAAACGTGCCTCATTTATTTTTTTGACTCTATATGGCAAATTGAAAGTCTAACAGAATCTTTTTGCTCCATTGCATGATCAGCTGCATTGTTCCCCTTCATGCATATGAATCTACAGGAGAAAGCTAAGGGCGTAATTTTGAAGGCACTTAGCCTATTCAATAGTCTAAGTAGTATTCTCTAAGGATCAAAATACAATGGCAGCTGTGTCTTGTATTCGGCCTGCTAATGCCAAAATGAGAACTAAGCCTGAAATTAGTGTAAGAATCGTCTATGATTCTATGGGCTATCTTCATCTTACTTATCGCTGGGGCTTTTGGTAATGCAGCGCCACAATCACCTAGATGACCAGCAAGTGACCCCGCATAAAGGTTGATTTTTTCGTGAAGGGTTGATAATTTACTACATGAATTACATCTCATTCCTTAATGAAGATGATCTGCTGTTGAGTTTGTCCCTGTTATCTTCTGTGTTTGCTGCTGCGTCAAAGTTGTGTTTCATAACGATCATCAAGGTTTCATTGAGAAAATTCTTTGTTTGTTCTGTTGCGGGGTCTTTAATTTTGTATAACTGCAAACATGGAAATCGTTTTGTAAGGGAATGGGCAAAAGGGAAATACTCTTGCTGGAATGTTTTTCTTAGTATGTGCACATATATTTCACAGCAAGGTGTTATTGCTGACCTGTGACAACATATGTAACACAGACTCTTTATGGAGGTTGCAGCACCCGCATGGTAGTGCAGGTCCAACACACCAAATGCAATTGTCAGCTTTGTTAAGTTTGGTCAGCTAAATATATGCACATTTGAGATGATTTCTTGAGTTTTGTAAAAATGTCATAATTTCCACATGAAAATGGTGTAAGAATGGATTATGTGATTCATTAAACAAAGATGCACTTTTCAAGTGTTATCACAATGTATCTTCAATTTCAGATATTGGTTATAAAGGTAGCAGATTGAGTAGTTTAACAATCATGATCACAAATCAAATCTAGGTTACAAGATGAAATTCTTATTTCTCCTTTTTGGTCAATGGAAGTCCCAGTTAACAAAACTGGACAAAAACTTTGAAAGTCAAGTATCTCATCCAAAATGCAGATTAAGTAACCAAACAATTTCTGTGTCAAATTTTTGGTATTTGCAATCTTTGCAGTGGTTCCTCCAAACGTTTTCTTATGTCTTTGTGATGCCCTACGTAGCAAAGCCTGTGGTAAAATGTCTTTTGAATTCTTTTATTATTTTGCTTTATTTACAAGATGGCAAACTAAGTCTGTGATAAAATGTTTGCATAGCTGTAGGTCCAAAAGATATCTGGTCATTGTAATGTACACTGCTGGCATCCCTTTCTGATTATATGCATCTATATAATAAATGTAATTTTTAAAGACTTCCATTACCACCATGCCTGACTGGTTGTTAGTTCAAACTTTTGTTCTTTTGGTTGCTTGTCATTCAGCTGTTCTCTGATTTGAAGGCTGCCAAGAGCACTACTTTAAAACTTTTATCTCAAGCTGTTTCTTGTGGCACAAATTGGGCGGGCCTAAGCTAGTTTGTTGAGTTGTTATGGATCAAACTGTTTTGGTCCACTAGTTCTTTTAATTGAATTATTCCAACTTATATTAGTTTCTCATTCTTTTTGAATGTCAGAAAAGGATCCTAGTTGCTGTCTGCTTCTCCAGTAGCTTTGTTTTTACTTGTGTGAATCATGATCTATTTGTTGTTTTTAATGATCCATTTGTTGTTTATCATGGCTTTTGTAGGTTGTCACTTGTGGCAGTATTCCACTTGAATCCTCATACCAGAGGATTCCAAGGTGCATCTATGTATCCACAGGACTGTATGAGTACCGAGGATGGGGTGCAAAGCCTGCAAATTCTAATCATCGTTGCTTTACATGGGGTTTGAGGCATTTAGAGGTCAGTGCCTGCAATTCCTAGGCTTCCACTAATATTTTTCCTTTCATTTTTTTCAAAAGATGAATTTTAAAGCATGCTGGGGTTTAATCCTCGGTCAATTTGAACCTGCGACAGGTTCTGTGATGACTTTCAAATTTTGCTACCTGTCCACCACTTTCACTTCTGGGCTTCAGCTTGTTCCTCTCTAGTAGCTCTTTTCCTGCCTAATTTCTGAAAGTTTATTCTAAATGTATATTTACCGGATTTGTAAGTTCTTCCTGCTATTCACATGCTAATATGGCCTGGAGTTGGTACTAAAAACTTCAGAAGATTCTTTACGAATTGGCTTTTGTTTATCTTATGTGTATCATGGCCTGTGCGGCATGTTTATGTTTCTGCTTTCTCCATTCTAAAGATTTGCTTGATGGCATATGGTAGCTTCTGGGTAAAATTTCACTCCACTTTTGGTTGGGTGCCGCAGTCCTCACTGCACCAATCAAACAGGGAGTTTCATTCCTATTTGTTTTGACCTCAAATGAGGATATACAACTTGTTTTATGCTTAGAGATGTGTTGGTTTTCACCCTGATGAAATCTTAATTTTGCTTTCTAACAATGTCTAAAAATGGATAACTGTATCTAAGACGAGTATTCTGGATAAAATTGTCTGTGGATAACATATCACTACAAGTATGTGCCCCCTGGGTTTATTTAATTATGTCCCATAGGTACGGGTACTGGTTTGGACTATTTTCAAAAAACTTGGGTACGAGGGTACGGTTATATATATATATATATATATATATATATATATATATATATATATATATATATATATATATATATATATACATAAAATAAGAATTCAAACAAAAAAAAAACATTCATGATTCAAAATTTATAGTTTCTAAAGCGGAAACTATTGAACAAACTATGAAAACACAGCTCAGTATGTGTTTCCTGAGTGTAAAGGGTGTCAGGAACGAAACAGAAATCCTAAATTTTGGATAGGAAAGGACTCGGTCAACTTTGATCGAGTCCTAAATCGGACAGTTACAGTCTTGGGTACGTTGACCGTATCCGGTACTGTTTGACCAATACGGGACAGTACTAGTACCCGCACCGGTGTCGTACCTGACCAGTATGGGTACGCTGCCTTTACAGCAGTACCCATGTGACAAAGATTGAGACTTATTTTCCTTAAAAATTTATTAGTTTTGCTTGTGATTCATACCTTTATATTCAGGATTCTTTAAGTATTTTCACAAGATGTGTCTTCTTCTTTTCACCTGTTCTAGTGGAGAATATAAATTTTGCATAACAGGCATATACAAAACACTTACCAAAGGAAAAAAAGAAGAAATAAATAGTGTAGGCATTGCAGCTCGACTCTCCAAACTTTATTCATAAGTTCATGGATCTCTAAATTGTCATTGTATTCCTCTTTATATTTGTGAGTATTGTCAATTTGTCATCACAGAACACACAGTCTAGTTTTTGCCTGTCGAACAAGGATGGATAAATCAGAAAGCTTGAATTATGTGATAGGTTAGTTGATTATAAGATGTAGCAAAGAGTATGTATATCCCTGGAGCAGTAGCTGAATGATGCACATCCATAGCACGGACCTGATTTCTGGCTGGTGCATCCTTCAACTTTTCATGTTTTTTATCAATAAGAACTCCATGACTTCATCTAGTTTGCTAGGGGTTTGGGTTTAAGACTTCAAGTCCTTCAAGTTGAAAGAGTTCCAAAATTCAATACTCCGGCTTAACTCTTATCATGCTAGGAGTCTTGGTGGTACGAAAAATTAGTGGATTGTGGGTTGTAGCTTGGATATTGGGATGCCCACATTCCTCTAATAACAGTAGAATCTTCCAAAGTGCACCCTCATGTTCTTAATTTCTTAGTCATCTTTCACACCTTTCGTCCATTATTTTGCACATTTGCTTGCACATCATGTGCATACACATATCATAGTTACCTAATTTGGAATGTTTTAAGACATCATGTTCTTATCACCAAAATAGTTCCTAATGTCTAATGATACTGTAACGAAAATTTTGCAATAAGCATGGGCAGCATATAAATATTGTGATAACATCATGATACTGTCAAGGTAACATCAGAATGTCTAATCTTTCCGTTTCTTTGTTTGTGTGTGTGTGTGTGTATATATATATATATTCTCCAGGTTTTGTTTGTTTGGCAATAATAAAACCTTTTACAAAGTCAAATTTGTAAATAAAAGTAAAACTGCAGAATACGCGTAGTTATTGTTTCTATTCCTGCCTTTTCTAATTCTAACCGTTTTCCAAGAAAACCATCATGTTAATAAATTTGGAGCTAAACCTTCCTAGAAATTTTTGAGAAAAAGATCTGTGATTATGATATATGCACATACACAAACACATGTATGTTGTGAGTGTGTGTTTTTGTGTCTTAAAGGAGAATATACACATCTATTTATATTGGCAGATCTTTAACTCCGAAGGCCTTTTTGTCCCAGCTACAACTCCTTTTAAATGCTTAGCCATACTTGATGTATTGATGTACCTGAGAAATTTGTCTGGCAGACTTCTACTGGACAAAAAAAAAAGAAAAAAGAAACATAAGATGGTCAGCTGAATACCTGTTGTTGGCTACAAGGGGTATGTTGCTCAGGCATATTCTGAGAAACCCTGAAACTACCTTGTCTCAATTTCTGCTGTTCCTAGGAAAGCTACGAAGGGGCATTTGATGGCACAGCATCTTTTGATTCCTTCTTGTGTACAACAGGAAGTTTCAAGAAAAATAAGGGTCAGGACTGCTGTCTGTTTTCAAATTTTTTTGCCTTTACAATGTAGAAAATTTCCACCCAGGTTTGGTTTCTGGACATAATGGGCAAAATTTTCACCAATTGAATACAGTCTGAAATAATTTTTGGGGTTAACAAGCAGCATACAAATCATTCAGTGCATCCAAATTTTTGTGGTATTGGTGTAAGGGTGCCAAGGGAAAAAATCATATTTTTAGTTGTAGGTTTAGGGAGGATTGGGTTCTTAACTCGTAATACGTAAAGTTGTTGACATTTATGTCAGGAAGGAGACTAGATGCAAACTAATACTGAAGCGCTGACACAGGCATGCAGGTGAATTATGGGTTGGTGGCTGGCCCATGGGTCGGGCATGGATGGATTGATTTGGTACCATAGTGGATAACATGTGCTTGTGAAGTTGGGAAATGGGAATATTTTTGGCTGTTACTTGGAGACGTAGATGGGTAGTAAAACTTTCTTTTTTCTTTCGATAAACAAGCTGGAGTTGGGTATAGTTCTACCAGACTATGCCAATAGTGATGTGTACCCTGTAGGATTCAACTTTAACCTCCGGAGCTCTTTTTTGCCATCATTTGCCTGTCTTATCATGACTTTCCACATTTAGACTGACAGTTATATGAGGAAGTTCCCTCATTTTTCCTTTAGTCATACAGCAGTTAGCTTGTGGTACAAACTACAAAGATTATTGAGGTGGTGTAGAGAGTTGGTGGCTCATGGCAAGACAGTTTGAGAGGTGCTTATCCATGGGAAACCATATTGACTTTCAAGTGCGGTTAGCACTAATGACTTGAGTCATCAAATTTCAAAGACTTAGAGAGAGAACGATGGTAAGACATGCCTGAACTAATTTTACTACTTTCTGTTCTGCTCATAGCATCTCTGGTGTCAAATCCAAGCCAACCATGACAAAAATTAGTTTCTGCCAGACTAGGCATCAACATCAATTCGGTAGCCTTTGCATTAGATCACAAATATAACCATTTTATCAAGCTTACATCATCAAGGCTGGTTCCTTATGGTGTGCTTGGTGCAGTTAGTGGGCAGTTTCAATCCTAATCATATAATGTGTTTAGCTGATCGAATGGGCAGGTGCATACTTGGGATTGGAATGTGTACGCGGGGTTTGAAAACAATTTAGGTGTCAATAAAACCAGCTATTTTTATTGTGGTGGCATGTTGTATGTTGGGCATACCTTTCATCCTGCTCTCTCTTCCTCTCTCTACCCTCCTTTCCCCTTCATGTGGATATAACCCATGGCTTAGCTCACTGAACATGTTTCACGAACTTATATGAAAGTTGCACTTTTTTTTAAAATCTTGTACAAATGTTCACTCAGCAGCTCCTCTAATTCTGCAGAGGTATGTGGCCGATTTCTACATATCGGATTTCCAGTCTGGACTGAGAGCACTGGTAAAAGCTGGTTATGGCGCAAAAGTTTCTTCATTTGTTAAACCTGTGACTGTTGTGGATATCACAAAGGAAAATAAAGAGTTATCTCCTAGTTTCCTGCGCTGGCTTGCAGATAGGAAACTTTCAGCTGATGACCGAATCATGCGGCTGGAAGAAGGGTAAAATAGCAATAAAATTTCCGAAGTGGCAGATCATATTCTAATTTCTTCACTTGCTAATATTCTCCTTGTCTATGGCAGGTATATCAAAGAAGGAAGCACTGTAAGTGTAATGGGAATTGTTCGTCGTCATGACAATGTGCTAATGATTGTTCCATCTACAGAGCCAGTCTCCACAGGTTGTCGGTGGAAGAGCTGTCTTCTTCCCACCACTGTTCATGGGCTCATCCTAACATGTGATGAGAACTTGAGTACAGAAGTGATAGCCGTGTAAATATCTGTGTGAAGGCATGACCGCTGCTTCATGTCCATCTCGTTGTTCAAGTAATCTGAGGTGGAAAACACATGTAGCATAGTATTGTTTATGTATAAATCTGTACCCAAAAAGCTGGATGAGCTCTACGTAGTTTATCACTGTAATTTCTTGCTTCCCTGTCTAATTGTATTTAAGAGTTGCTGTATCAAGGGATCGTGATGCCTTTCTGATGTGGATTAGTCAATTGCTCTTGTAACTTTTGCTCTCTTCTTCTTGCAAATGGCACACATCTACACCTACACACGATGCTGTCATGGAATGTGTTACCAAACATTTTCAATTTTTAGTGCAATAATGGTTCTCAAGTTTCAAAATATCTCATTTATCCTCGAGTCGAGTAGTAGTTCAGAATGAAAGGTTAGTTGCATGGAACTTTTTGAATTATTTGGCAAAAGTTGAGTGAGTTTGGAGCTCCCTACTGGGAAATGTCGTTTGAGTTTTATTGTGAAACCATGCGTATGGATGTGATAAAACTTGGAAACAGTGATCGACCTACGGTGAACGCCCTAGCCCTGAAGAGAGTGAACCAGCATCATTGGCTATTTCCAGTGAGAAGTCTTCTGCTTTTATGAAGCACAATGAATATCTGGTTAAATGACTTCAAGGTTCAGATACCATCTAAATCTGAAAAGTTTGGTAGCCTAAATCACATCTCATGAGGTATTAAGATACTTTGCTTCAATTGAAGATTAGAAAATGTGGTTACGGCACAGTGCGTGAACATATTCCACCGAAGCTCAGGTAGGGTGTGAAGCTTACCTCTGATTACCAATAGCTTAGACAACTTCAAAGAAATACAGGTAAATGACTCTTGGTTGCAAAGCAAGGGATTCAATAAAGAAAGGATCCAAGCTCAAAGAAGTGACCAGCTGGTTCAGTCAGTGTTGTTGCTAACTATTATAAAAGGGTCTTAAGACTAACAGGCAAGCAATAGTTTAGTTTAATGTGAAATGCTCAAATACCATTTACTCGAAAACAAAACCTAAAAGGATGGGTATTCTTAAGTAGACAATTTGCAAATCAGCTTGCTTGGCCGAGTTGACCCGAGCTTCAGGCTTGACCTGGCGACAGGCATAAAAATTTCTTTGAGCGGCCTCACCATGCTGACTGAAGACCCAGCTTGGTTGATCAGAAGACTCCTTAAATGCCCAAACCACGTTCTGTCCCAAACATAGGATCTCGGACTAATCAAAGACCATAAAAAGCCCCTGATATATGTATTCCAGACTTTGTAGATCTCTCTCTCTTCTCTCTCTCTCCAACACACACACACACACACACACACACACACACACACACACACAGGAGGAAGAACATATAACTGGATTTCGACCATAGAAACAATGAAGGTGCAAAATTTTCACCAGATAAATATGTCAATCAAGTGAACCAACCAGATGCAGATTTACAAGCCAATTTGAGACAGTTCTAGAAGCCAAGCCAGGGTGTATATAGAGATTGAAAGCCTTTCTACTAATGATGATTGCCCTCATTCACTTTGATGTTGCTGGAAAGTGTAATTTGACAAGCCCCGGGAGCTCGGACAGTTCAAATTTGTTCTTGCCCAAAAAAATGCTTCTCAATTTATCATCACAGTTAACCAAGTTTCTATTTCTTGGATCCTGCACAACCAAAAGCACCTTATTAGCATCTGCTGTTGAGGAAAACTGCATGGCAGGAATACATAGATCCATTGATTTTCTTAACAAAAAACCACACACCAGGATAGATACATAATACCCAGATTCATTTGGAAATTAAAGACCAATGTAGATTTTGTTAAGGTAACATCCCAACAAAAGATAAGAATTTCATTGCCTTTATTCAGTTTTAACCTGACAATTTAATGTTAAAAAATGACAAAACTCTACCACAAAATGAAGGAAAGACATGAGATGCGTGGCAATTGCTGTTTGAGATCTGAACTGATCGTAAACCATGTAGAGCCCATAAGGGGAGATGTTCACAGTGTAAGTTAAAGCTACACACTCAAAATTTAGTATGATCCATGTTTTCTAAAGAAGCAAAAAGGAAGAGGTGCAGTCAAGGAGAAATTGCAGTTTGAGAGCATGAAAACTGATGTCATGCTAGAAGCTCAAATGCTGCTTTTCAGGGTAGAGGATTAACACAAACTTGGTCAGCCTAACAGGTAATAACAGGATAACACCTAGACCACCTGTGCTGGTAAGTGGGGAATGTGAAGGGTGTCAAATTGAGAAGCAAGTCCCAACCCTGTCATTTTGCTGCCTGAGCTGTCCCATGGTGTTATCCTCATAGAGCTAGTGGTCAGGGGTCACCTGGGGCTTTCCGTAAGGGCTCCTTGTCATAAAAAGGAAAGCCCCTTAGATAATACTATCCCGTCACCCATGTGCATGAAAACAAAGACTTGCATGATGGCACCAGCTGCGACTGTACAGGCAATGACTCACACCTGATTCACAGATTCAGAAAATCATTCCCACTCACAAAAGAGCGAGTAACTTGATCGTCATATTCTCTCAAGCAGAGATATTGGGTGATAAAATTTCAGTATCTTCTTTCAAAATTAAGAGCAGCAACAGGATTAATCAAGAAATAAGCCACACTAACAATACTTTAAAGCCACACAATGCCTTCAATATGGTGATAACATACAGATCATGACATGCTGGCTTGCTTCTTTGTTGTCCATGCATAAGCATTTCCAGCAAGGCATCTTCACAGGGAGTCAGAGGAAGCATTCCCTAGTGGTAGGAGGACTAGTACCCAAGGTTTTAGTGCCAAGCCCAATCAACTGTGGGGTCAAAGACTCAAAACCAACTAAGATCACGATGACACCCTGACAGAATTCTCTTCAACATAAAATATTCTCCTGCATATTCACTTCAGTGCAAACGAGCAGAATATTATTTCTTTTTTTGAAAAGTTGGAAATATAAACTGGTGGTTTTCTATTGATCCTACACTTCACCAGAACTTATTACAAACCAATCCACCTGAAAAGGCTGCATGGTGATGATGGGGGATTTTACTTCAAGTGACAACCATGATGAAGTTCCTATTGTAGTCGATCACATAAAGAGTCGACAAAACCTAATCTTAGTTGGTATTGGAGTGCGGATTGACGAACTGCATCAGAAAGAAGAAACTATTTTCATATTGTCCTATGCTTCAAACTCTTCGTCAGCAGTAACATTAAGTTTCATTATTCAAGCCAGGAGAATAAGCTTATTGACCTTTTCATAAAGGCAGACCTAATGCCCAATTTAACATGATGATTACAGGTAATGGTATCTTGATCTTAAAGGGCATTGAAAAGATGCCCATTTACTAATAGTAGACAAAGGATTCTTCCCCATCTCTTTTTGTGTGTCATGACACGGATGTTGAAAAACATATAACGTATTCTGATATTCATATTTTATACACAAAATAAGAGAAATACTTCCATCCAAACTTTCAAAGTTTCATTTCATTGATCCACGTTTCACGTAACGAGTTTCATTAAGTTTTATGGCAAAAGATGGCATGAGAATATTGCGAGAGAAAACAATTTGCCATAGAGCACAATCACATTTAACCAGAACCCTAGAGAACAGGAGCATGTATGTTTTGACCTCGAAATTGGTCTTATTCGGATTTGAGTGCATAACACAGTTAATCAGGGAAATCAGTTGAAGTTCAATCTACTATGCAATTTACATCAAACATACCGAACAGCCGGATTTAAAATAACATGAAATGAACAGTAAAACCAAATAAACTCTGTTGCTACTAGTGACGATCATCACCGGAAATAGAATAATTTATTGTAGATTCATGATTTTAAGACCATTTTCTTCCTATATAATTATAACATCAGACAAGCCCTTGCACAAGAACAAGACAGGATCTGAAGAGAATTCTCTTTGTTGGGAGCGAACCTGAAGGTTGTTGTCCTTGATGTAGGACCAAACACGGATGAAACACTTGAGGCGCGACATCTGGGACTGGCCCCCAATGAACTCTCGGAGGTTGGAGGGCAGGTTTATTGGGTCTATCAGATTTCCCAACTTCTTAGCACTCTCTTGGAACAGTGCCTTCTTCGCCTGCGGTGGCAACACCATCTCCCTCTTTCTCACGCAAAGCTTTACTTGCAGACCGCCAAACACAATGGATTTTAAGGCCTGTGATATCGACGCGCTTGAAACACCAAACAACCAAATGCAGGGAGGACGCTGCAAGATTGGTGCTCTCGTTTATAGAACCGCTCAGACAAGTTTGCGATTTGGGCGCCAGAAATCGGCGGCCGGCTAGAGAGAGAGATAGAGGGCAGTGTTCAAATTCGATAATAAAATTTGAATCCGATTACCTATAGTGTATCTAACAACTCGATTACATTTCATTTCACTTGACCCAAATCACCAAATTAGAACTTATGATAAACATCCAAAATTCGTTACATCTGATTAAAAAATTCTTTATATCTGATTAATATGGATGGTTCTGGCACCCTATTTGGACTCTGAGTCATGTCTCAATCTTAAAGTTGACTAAGAAATGATGTTTTTTCGTCTAAATTGCGGGTAAGCTCCAACTTTATTTGAAAACTTCAAGCGGCAGAATTATAGAGTTGGGAGTTGGGACTGGATTCAGGTCATCAGCATCATGTTACAAAGCCATGAATATGATCATGATCAATAACCCTCATATTTCCGTAAAGCTGTGATATAGAACTAAGAGCTCCAATCATATTGAAAAATTCAAACAGCAGATTGTAGAGTTGAGATTTGATTCAGATCTTCAGTGTCGTGTCACAAAGCCATGATCATGATGAACCACTCCCACATTCACATATAACTTCTTTATTTGAGAAATCACAAAAAAAAGTTTAAGTTTGTGAAATAGTTTGCGATATATTCATTTTAACATTTCATTAATGAAAAGATAACCTTTTAAAAAGAGAAATTTCGCAAATCATTTTTTTTAAAAGTCGAACTATCAGGATTTTCTCTTTCGCACACATGCTCCCTTGCGGCTTTTGTCTTTCCAATTACACTTGAAAGAAAGTCAAAATGATGAAGAAGCTGATCAGAAAATGTGAGCTAATGAAAAATTTCAATTTATAGGGCACTTTATATCAAGGGTAAAACGGTTTTATTGAAGATATTTTAGTGTTTATCATTCATAAAGCAAGTGTTCATGAAATAACTTGTAAGATAAAGTGGTTATTTGCAACTCTATAAAAGTAGGCAGTTTCTCATAAATACACATAAATTTGAAAATTATATGTAAATTTCTAAAAGTGGTATGGTTATCTTCACAAGGATAATCACCATTAAATCATTGTATAAACTAAATTGTTATAAGTGACAACAGTGGTCACGGGCAAAAAGTTTCTCATGCAATAGAGATTGTCCTCCTAATTTGTCATGGAAAACCATGTTTGATTTTCCAGTATGATTTATATATAGCATAACTAACAATGCAACTATGGATTGTTTACAGGACACAAGTTGCAGAGCCAGAAATTATTTTTAAGGGGTTGAACAGTGCTTTCAAAATTTCTGTAAGGGCTAAATTAAACATATTCAAAATTATAAATGTAAATTTTTTGATCTCTTGAGTTCCAATCATTGAAGCCGCGGAACACTTTGCCATTTTATATTGTTTTCGATGGATGCGTCCTAGAAGAATGTAGTGTATATTTTTGAGACTCTTTCTCGGTGGATCATGCGACCCGCTGAATATATATATATATATATATATATATATATATATATATATATATATATATCAATCACTAGAAAGTCAAAAAAAGTACAGCAGCAGAGCACCAAGTGGCATTTCTTTTTTGTTTTTAAATTTATTTATTAAGCAAGAAAAGGGGTTACAAACGGTAACAACATCATCTGACATCAAACTCACTGCACCAACGACCAACAAAAACACAGTAAAATGGAAACCCTGTTAGATCTTATAAATCTCCAAATGAAGAGTACTGAACTACTTATTGGCTGCCATAATCTCTGGCTCAAGGGAGCTCGATCAGCACGGTCGCATCAGGCTCTGCAAAAGAACATACAGAAACGAAGCACGTTAAGCTCATTCATATATATATATATATATATACATATATGAGTAAGAGAAAGAGAGATCACATCTTGCTGCAGTCAACATTGGGGGTGATGGCTATGGTGAGCTTGATGTTGCAGAGGGCAGGGAGGGAGCGGACGCGCTGAGGGTTGACACCAAAGGACGGCGCCGTCTGCTTGAAGCACGCGCACAGCGACCTGCGGGCGTCCGCCGTCGCCGCCAGCCGGTCGAGGGTCTGCGCTCCCCGGCAGCAGCCGTCGCTGGGAGTCGCTCCTCCCCCCCCCACCAGGTAAGAGGTACACGGTATCAGCGCGCTCAACGCATCCCCACACGATACCCCTGCTCCCTCCGCGGCGTGGCTCCCCACCACCACCAACAGCATCAGAGACACCACTTGCACCACCGCCACCACCTTGGCCGCCATTACAGAACCTCCGCAGCACTCGCCACTAATAAAGTTCTTCCTGGCTATGGACTCCCCAAGAGCAGTAGTGCTTTATTTATAGGCGCTCCTCATCGCCCTCGACGCTTCATGAAGAGACTAAGATCATTGGAGCCTCCGTTACTGCTATTAAATTGCTTCATCTGTCCCACAGACTGGTATTAAGAAAGAGTACTTCAGGATGCTAATTTATGGAGCCAAAGGGTGATCAGCAGAAGAATGGTTAGCCTGCTGCCGATCAACAAGGGGCCCTTTACAATGTCACATCCAACCGCCTAGAATTTAATGTGCTTACTTTGAACCTTCAATATAAACCTTTGATTATTTTCTCTTGAGTAGGTGTGCATGCCAATACTGTATATATAAAGCTAGGATTCATCTGCCAGCCTTACAATATGCAATTTTATTTATTCGCATTTTCTTGTTGCTCATTCCATCAAGTACAACTAACTCCATATATATATATATATATATATATATATATATATATATATATATATATATATATATATATATATATATATATATATATATATATATATATAATGTTCCGTCGAGAGAGTCGTTTCGTAATAGAGTTTTTCTTAAGAGTTAAGGGAGTGAAGAATTTGTCAGTTTATGTTCGCAATGCACAAATATTGCTATTGTAAAGAATAACGAAAAGGTTGTGAAATGTTTAGTTTTTAATCTCTTTTTTTGCAAAAGCAATAAGTCAAATGTAACTACTAACATGTAACATAGACAAGAATTACAAAGTTAAAATATGCTAAAGAATATATAATTGTAAAAATGCAACACAGTTTCTCGTATATATATCTTTTGCAATCAACCACATTTTGAACAAAAACTATGTTATAATTAATACCAGTTATTCCACTCCAGATTCAAGATTTTGTTATGAGCGAGTTGGAGCTGAGTTGAGCCAGCTCGAACTTGGCTCGAGTGTCTTGAAAGAAACTCGAACGAGGCTCGATTAAGCTCGAGCCCAAGATTGGCTTGAGCTGAGCCAAGCATTTCATTAAAAAATTATAAATTATTCTTTTAAAGAAAGAGGCGGCCTATAGATTTGACATGCATACCCATTTGAGCAATCTACTTTTTTGATAATTTTATGAAAAGTATTTTACATATTTTCTTTCATGAGGAGTTGACAAATGATATAATCAATTTTAGAATTTTAATTCCTGTTTTGTCAAACACATTATTTTCAATTCCAAAATCAAAATGCCAGACTATCAAACACAAAGAGAAACTAAAGCTGGAACTTTCATTCTAATTTCAGTTTGAGGATGAATTTTGTTTCTATAATTTTAATTTTAGAATCAAAATTCAAGACAGTCAAACACCTCCTTAACATACAACTTAACAATTTGCGCCATAATACTGGGAAAATGTTGTTAGATCTTCTTGTCATGCAACTCATAATGATATGATCAGCAGGACTGACTCACAGTCATTAACTAATTAATGAAGCTTTGATCTCCAGCAATGAGATCAGCTGGAGCCAGGGCGATCACATGATGGTGCAAGCAATGGCGTCCATTCGTTTCGAGGATCACCGGTGTCTCATTATAAGCACGAGATCAGGGAATCATCATGGCCTTTCGCACGAAGAAATTGATGACTGAAAAATTGGTAGGTGGCTACCTACGCGTGGAAGACATGAATAATAAGAGCAATTCTTGGTGGTGGTTGATCTTCTTCTTCTTCTTCAGTATCTGATATTTAGTTTTTCTGCGTTTCTGCAAGTGCAGGTGGAGTTGAGAGTTGGGGATGTGTCGGAAATCCATATTTGTGGTTTAGATTTTACAGATTGTCAACGAAACTGGTTTGAGTAATAACTCACGATGTTGAAAGATGAACCTCCGTCTCTATAAGTGGCGATAGCCATTAAACTAATGGTTTTGACAGCAACATATTTTAGTCTGATACCGTGCCATCAAAATTAAGAAAGATCACACGCGTTTACTCCAACTGCACAGTCGATTGCACATAAAACGTAAGTTCACATCTGATCACAATCGACTGATTTGTTTGGTGCAACATAGATGCAAAATGACGTTTAATATTGGTCAAAATAGTAGAGAAACAGCTATTTATAATTCTTTGCAAAAAAAGTATTTTCTTTTAAGCTTAGAAATTTCGATGCATTTTTGCCTTAATTAGTTTCTGGGTCACAAAAATAAGCCCTTCATATACGTCAGTGAATATAGAATGCCAGTTAACTACCATATGTTAAAGGAAATCAAGGCAAACTGATGTACATGTAAAACAGATTTACAATCAAGAATGTCAACCTCTTAATATCATAATTATATATATATATATATATATATATATATATATATATATATATATAAGCAGTAAACACCAAACTACTTGGGTAAAAGACAAACACCATACCCATAAAACTACATATATAAAGCTTTTTGATAAGATAGTTGTTGGATGACTAAAATTCATAGTTTGTATTAAAAAACCACAAATCTTCCCTAAAATTATTAAAAGGCATCACTAGACAATATACTGTCACTAGTGCCAATGTAGCTTTAGAGATCTTTTTTTTTTTTTATGTTTTAAACATATGTCTGGCAAGAATGAATAATCCGACATATTTATGTACATAAAGTGAAATAAGCTGACCAACGGCTATGACTGTCGCAAATGGTACATGATGTGGTTAAAAACTGTGGTCAATCAACTATCATTACGGAATGTACAATCTGTGATCGTGTGACCATTTGTAACATCACAAAATACAAAAAGCCATCCCAATGTCCCCGGCTGTTTCAATACACACACACACACACACACACACACACACATATATATATATATATATATATATATATATATATATATATATATATATATATATATATATATATATATATATATATATATATATATATATATATATATATATATCTATACACACACACACCATGGAGCTCTTTTTCGAAAAAATGCATGAGAAACTATATGGTTATTTTATGTCTCCATATTTGCGTGCACACATGCATGAGAAAGAGAGATAGAGAGAGTAGAGTGAAAAGGGGGAGGGGGGCACAACCAATACTTAGCGTGGAAACTGCAGGACACCCTTCAAACCTTATACTTAAGGCCTTCCCATACTCAACACATTCTAGTAAGTAGTGCTTAAAGGGAATCAAACTCTCATGACACATATTAACCACCACAGGGCCGGCCTCAGCCAGGCTGCACACCTTTTCAAGAGAGAGAGAGAGAAATACCAATATTTTTCTTATATATATATATATATATATATATATTCTCAAAATCATGACAGCATAGATAAGATCTGCATTTATTGAGATCGTAAGAACTAACTCTTCTTGGTAGGTGTCATGCCCACCACCCACAAAATGCTCATAATCAATCTACATGGTCGCTGCCTTTTGCAGACAGAAAAAGAAGAAAAGCAAGATCTGTCTCTCCCTCCCTCTAATTGGCAGAAGAACCAAGAAAGGTTCCTATGAAGGAAGAAAGTGAAGCAGCCAACGTGCTGCCCATTTGAATTTGCTTCTGAATCATGTCGAGCGAGTGAATGGACAGTTGAACTACCATGGCGACTTCTGATTAATTGCTCTCCTGGTTTATCTATCAACACCAATGCAATCAATGTTCTCAGCTTCCATATCCGACCTATCCATATCTAATCGACCCCACACTTCTCACTTCTATGCAAAGCTACCAACAATCCGACAAATGAATTTTCATTTTAAAGACACTTCTCTCTATCAACAGTTTGGAAGATGAGCATAAGATCATGCGATAACAATAGTATGCTTGCCACTACGGAGCAATGTTAGTGACGTATGGATCTTTGGCAACTTCCCTCGTCTTCGTTGGAGATGGCCGGGAGACTTAGTCGTGAGGATAACTTGGCCAAGAAGACACGCCAAACATATATATATATATATATATATATATATATATATATATATATATATATATATATATATATATATATATATATATATATATATATATATATATATAAGTTCATGAGTCATGCGGTGCAGACAGCCAATGCAGGCCATTAATTTTTAAAAAATATAACTTCATAGGCAATATCAGAATATCCAAAACTATAGGCGCGTAAAAACATAATTGAGATCGGAATGTAGGATGCAATTTTATGCCCCATAAACCTATTTTCGAAGATTATGAATTGAGCCCTTATAAGATTTAACCTCTCTCTCTCTCTCTCTCTCTCTCTCTCTCTCTATATATATATATATATATATATATATATATATATATATATATATATATATATATATATAGATGATGCTTTTAATCCATCTGTATAGTTGGGTTTAGAAAAAACCAGCCCATGATAAAGCTAACAAAAGCTTATATGTATATATATAAAAATTGAATGGTAAACAATCACCAGAGTTACTCAATCATCTAATCAGGGTCGTCGTCCATCTGAAACATATAGATGGTTAAAAACAAGGAAAAAAGGGAAAGAACTAATATGAGTGGATGAAAATGCCCATTACCTTTTTCTCTTTAGTTTTTTCTTAACCGCCCATCATGATTGCATGAACAGTCCTATTTAGATGACTGAGTGACTCTAAAAAGACAGAATCACCATCCAATGTTCCTCAGTCTTTAGGAAAAGTAGACTAGGCTCCATGGGAGCACGTTTGTCAACCATATCATTTTCTGCAATAGAAAATGGCCCACCTCGACTCTCAGCTCCCAACTCCATGCTTCTAGAGAGGTCAGGTAGATGGGAGTCCTCTACTCTTAACTCTTACTTCCAGCTTGCAGAAATGTGACATTGGTATTGCAGGGAATTTCATTGAATTACATAAAGGACATGATTCAACTTCTTCACACACTTATATGGTAATAACCTTGTGGATATCAGGGACAACACAAGCTGTTCTAAAGAAAAAAGATAGTTGGTGGATTCTGCTTGTCTTTAAGCAATAATTCATCCAGTTAGTAAAACCTTCTGTAGTCACATTTGAAAACAATGGACGTTGATTGGAATATATATGTAGCAATAACAACCTTAACCCTATCTTCAAATTAACTTATATTGGAATTTAAGCTTATATAATCTAAATCTACAATGTTGAAAAGAAAAGGTAAATTGACAATCTAAATTGATCTTTGTTTTTTTGGGGAATAGGAAGAGGGGAACTCATAAATCCAATCCATGAGGTGGATCTCGATGATCATTTTCTTTCTTCAAACTAATATATAGATTTAAGTCACACGAGCTCACTCATGAAATCAGATCAAAAAAGAATTTGCCAAAAAACTGGTCTAGAGGGGCATAAATATTGCATGGTGTTGATACCCCATCTAAATTTATATGATCGAAAAGCAATCGCCAAGTTTCAGTTCATGAAATTGATATTATTTTTCAACAGTCGATCATATTAAAGCTATTGATTTTGAAACCCTTATAAAGTTTGATCTCTAAATCCGATTTCTACATCTTCTTTAGACCTTACAGATTTGGGTAATCTAGGCTCATACGTAGAGTTAAAAATGAAGAGATCCGGTAAAATCAGGCCAAATAGTGCTGGATGGCCATACACCCTGCAGGGTTGTAGGAAAGGACCCATATTTGAAGGAAACAAGTAAAGCTCTTTACCCAATTGTTGTTTTACATATAGAAGACAACACTATTTAAACAAAGTTACTAACAAATTTATTCTGACCTTAAACCATGGTCTCTCTCTCTCTCTCTCTCTCTCTCTCTGTGTGTGTGTGTACCAGCTTCATTCATCAGCGAGATGTCGCCATCATTATGAATTTTTCAACAAAAAGGATAATTAGGCCTTTATACAATAATTAGCTTGAAAATGCTGCAATCAAAGTATTAAATTGCCAGTTTATCCACTTGGTTCGTGATTCTTAATCATGTCCTAGTCAAGAACTCTCATGCATTTGATAATAAGTGGAAAAGCAAATGGAGCTTTCAATACCTTCTCAAGAAATCCCTTCAAAGGCGTCTCCGAATTGAATGTCCCTTGCAGCTTTCGCTTTCACTTTCAATTTCCCAAACAGAAGACACTTGAATATGGGGCAGCAAGAAAAGTTCTCACTGGCAATCTCTTGCCTAAATGTTCAAAATTCTTTATGGTGTCTCTCAACGTAGATTTGTCAATTTTCTTTTAATTGTAGTACGAAATATAAAGAGAAAAACTTATAAAACAAGTTTCACACTTTTTTTATATATCTTTTCCATCTGAAAAACAAGCAAAGACATTTAGCCGTCGATGTGAACATATCCAAATGGAACCAAAGAAGATCAGATAAATTGAATGGATGAAAAGCATGATTCTGGCGTTGATATGAACCAAAATATGAACCAAAACAGCTCAAACAGCACATATTTTCTATAATTTGGGTTCAAATAGATCCAATCTTATAGGTTATGCCAGGCATGAGGCTGGAAAGCAGTGCTAAAAACAAATATACAACCATTCTTCCAAGATTTCAAATCCATTTCTTATCTGGGAAATGCCTACGTTGGTATCACCAACCACAATGACAAAATGTTTACAGCGCCAATTATCAGCCTGAAAATCACATATGAAAGCAACTGAAAGATATCATATATTTACTAGTAATTTTAGCAAAAAATAATTTAAAAGCTGTAAAAGTAAATTAAATTAAAACAAACAAAAAGGTCTAAAGACCAAGGTCGCATAAGACAATTTCATGCATTTCTTCATGGTAATATATGGCAATCTGGCCGAGGGGCCACTTAAGAATCCGGCTTCCCCTAAGAAATAAAATAAAAAGTCACATCCATGGCCATAAATATCGTGATATTAACGAGAAAAGGATAAAAAGAAAAATATCAAGAAAACTGCATCTTTTTGAAAAAAATGTGAAAAATATATTTTTTCGTGTTTTTCCCACATTTTCCCTTTTCTTTTGTTTTTATCTTTTTTAAGGTTAGTGACATCATGGATTCACCTTCAAACTTAAATTAAATTATTTATTATCATTCTTATTATCATTAAGACATTATTGTTATCTTTTTAACTAGTTTTTAATGGCTTCTGATTTGTTTCTCATTTGCTTTAGTTTTACCTAATTTTACGATTTTTTTTCTTTTGTCAAGAATTTGCCAAGATTTCCCTAAAATCTTTTCAAGAAAAACAATTTTGCGGAAAAATTTTGGAGAAAAACCTCACCATTAAAACCTGAGAATGATATTTGTAGCTATGATCACATCAAGTGGGACATCAAAATTGATGTTCTAGCGTTTCAACCTGGGTTGTCAACTTTCGTTTCAGGCGTGGTGCAACTGGAAGCCCTCTTCGAGGTCACCCATATGATTTTTTAACATCCTACCTGCAAGCCACAACAGAGGTCCGCATAGCCATCTTTAAGGCCTTTATTACAGATATTGCTCATTAGGACACTATGTGATAGAGTTTATGAAGAATAATGAGGCACATCATTATTCATATGATTCAGTTTGAGGAATTCATTGTTTCAATATGTTCTAGCCTCAACCGAATGATGAAGTACAAGACCGCTTTCAGAATGGCGATGGCTATGTTATAAATAAGAAAATAGCTCAGTTACAGGCAGAAAATATGTTAAATGTGCACTGGTAGCAGTGAATCAGCCAACCCATTGAAATTTCACCTCAAATTTAGTCATTGTGCTACTGTTTGCATTTAATAAATAACTACTCCGAGTTTCGGAACGGTGGCTGCAATAAGACCGCAATCTTACCATCTGATAGTAGTAAGCTACCCTACTAGACTAATATTCCATGCAGCACTTGCAGAGATCAGTAACTGTATGAACTGTTTACTGTATCCATTTTCTGTTACTGGGAATTTCGCATCAAGGATTAAACCCAGAAGCATAGATTGATCATATTCAATAAACAGTGCCACAAATCCCTTGAAGCATATTGTTTCTTTTAATTCATTAAGCAGTTCGATTCTTTTGTTCTGTAAAGAAATTTGAGTTAGTGGCATCTCACGTTGTCATGCACCAGAAGTGTTTGATTACATGAAGCATTCCGAAAAACTACATTATCAAAACATTGGACAAAAAAGGTACCAAGAATGGAATTTCTCTTCCTCTCAACTGATAGAAAAAGGTACTAACAATGAAAGACCTTGGGTAACAGGGAGATATCAACACAACAAAGGACATCATCACAGAGCATAATGCCATAGCTTGAGGAATTGCAAGGCAGTTTCTTATCTCTCATGCAACATAAACTATGGACTACACCTCCAATGCAGAAAACAACAGGATTCAAGATCAGGAAATGGAAATCTCTGATAATGTAGTCAACTTGGAGAAGAAAATGAATGCTAGATAAAAAAATAGACCAAGAAATAACCAACATCCACATACTTGTAGCTAGGCATGTTAACAAATGAGATTCAAATAAAATATACACCAAACTGTACCTGTTTTTTCAAATATTCACATATTCGGATTCCAATATGAACAAAGAAAAGTGATATCCAAATCTGAATCCATTCCGAATCTGATTGTTACACTCATATCCAAATCCAAATCCAAATTTCGCATATTTTCAAAATGTAAGAGAATAAGGTATGCAATATTTGTTTAAAAATAAATCAGACCCTAATCATATCATATATTTATGTACATCCGAATCCGAATCCAATTGGATGTCATTTCTTAAATCAGAACCCAATCCGATTTCTTAATCGGATATTAAATTTTTTTCACATCTGATATTTTTTAGAACGGCTTAATCGGATATCCAATCCAGATCAGATATATTGACATCTCTAAGTGTGACAGGAAGATATCATAAAAGAAAGGTGAAAAAAAGAGACTTAGTTCTAGATTCCAAATGAATTTCGTCATCAACTTCAATATATACAAATCTTGTACGCATATTAATAAGAAACAGAAACTGTGGAGAAAAATTGGAAAGAAAAAGCAAATGACACCAATATAGAGAAAAGAGGACTAAATAATACTTAATTTACAAAAAACTTCAATGACGCCATGTAATGAATAAATGAACTCAGCTGCTGGCTAGATCCCAGGTGAACGGAATTTATCTCTGCCCTTTCTTGGGTGAACTGTTCTTGTTATCTTCATAGCCTCTTTAGGACCGTAATAGTAATGGGCTGCTGCTTATTGTCATATTGCCTCTCAACTACAATATAATGTTGGTTGTGCCAGCACGCAGACAACCTTTACACATCTCGGTATTTGTGGTGGACCAGACACAGTTCACACAGGAAACCTGATTTCATGCAAGTCAATAAGCCATCTCGTAAATCACAGTTAACGGTAAACAATCACAGTCCGTGATAAAAAATGAGACTGCAAAATGGCCAACATAAGACGTCCAAAAAGCTGCTTCTTCATCTGCATTATATTCACATGGGAAGACAATATGGAACAAACACAGTTTCCCAGAAAAAGTGCAATTAATTCAGATGACCAGCATCAATCAACTGAACATCTTGTGGCTGAAACAAGAAGTAAGCAAGGGTGTGGAAACAACTTGTGATCTATGCATATTCCTTTCAACAAGCTGATGTTATTTTACCTCACGTACCTGTTCTAAAAATAAGCATTTTCTATTCTAGATAGACATTCCTTTCGTACAGGTGAATCTGCAAATATTGCTTTCACAAAATCCAGAACCTGTATACCAATAAAAGCAAATGTTTCACAAGAGAAATTTCAGATACCAGAAAAGTCATTAACATAACTGAAAAACTCACCGTAATTATACATGAAAACTACAAAATTAAAAGAGTTTAAGTAGCATGCAAATAGTCGGTTGTAGTCATTGTGATTCACAAATCTAAAATCAGGTTGATGGCGATAACCAGTCCTCCATAAAAGAAAGTATGGAATCATGTTTGCACACAGATGATCACCATAGATACTAAAAGACGTGTACATGAAGAAATAATGCCATTTAAAACTATTTGGAAGTTCTACATGCTCTTCTCATATTGCTTATACAGACAGAAAGTTCAGAAATGAGAAAGGAAATAAAACTGCTTCTTCGCACAACACAGAAATAAACAGAGAGGTATTGTAATCACATTGATGTTGTTGGGTCATTAATCATGTAATTCCAATACCGTCCATAAGAATGGAGTGAGTCATATATGCTCAGTGAATAGATGTGGAACTCTCCCGAGTAACTTAATGAGACCAAATGAATGTGTGGTGTCAGTGATGTTTCAAGTGTTCAACTGTCCTGGTTACATGTCGTACATTACAGCCACTCCCATGAACAGATCATTAAAGATGCCCAACTGAATTATATATAATGACACTAATCCACTGCACCACATCCACAGGGTCGCCTGTGCAGTTACTTAGCACAAATATTGTAACAATTCATTTCTTACCTCCAACTTTGAAAAGCCACAACTAGCAAGAGAGCCATCTTCCCAAGCCGCTGTAATTAATTTGAGAGACATATCCAATAAATCTGGAAAATTAAAAGTAGAACTTTCACTACATAATAGAGCATTTAACCACTACTTTCAAGACTGAGAATAAGGCAAACCTGCTAGTTTGCGGAGCTTGCATAAAGAAGGTATTAAATTCTCCAATTCAAACCATACGTCACTGTCTGATCTCCTATCCTCACTTTTGTTGATTCTTAGAGACTCGAATAAAGCAGATAAATTCTCTAATATAATGTAGATTAATCTTTGAAGCTGCAAATTTTAATACTATGAGTGAACAAAAAAGGACAAAAAAATCCAAAAGTTCACAATAGACAATATATAAATAAGTGGATTAAATGAAATTAACCACTAACTGATGGAGGAGCTGACCTGAAGTGTCTCATCAGCCCCCAGGTCATCTAGTTGGAGTACATCTTCATTTATCCTCGAGAAAACACGATCCAAAATGCTGCAAAGTGTTCTCCTATATATAGCTGGAATGAGCACTGGTTCCCACAAGATATGAACCTTTTCAAGGACAAAGACGACCTGATTTGGCAAAACAATTACCATTCAGATATGCACCAATAAGAATATGTATCCATCTTTTTTGTAGTTTGATCTCACACCAAATGGGAAGACAGAATGTATCTCAAATCTAATGATTTGTCCCGATTAGTGTGAAACTGTTTTACTCTCCCAAGCAATGACAGAAACTCAAACCCAATCATGATTCTTCACCACATTTCTCACCTGAAACCTTATCTAAGCTAAGGAAGGGGGTTTTTTGGTAGGTTATCAGACATTTCCCAAATATCACTCTTTCAGACACTAAAGATTCCCGTTCCTTCCTATGGCTATCCAATAGACCTGGAAGCGAACCCATGAAATTCATAGCCAGCTAAGAATAAGGGGAAGAGGACAGGTCAAGACTGTCACATATAGGAGGAGCTAGGTCCATCCCCGGATCATATGTAATATACAACTGAGCTATGCACAGCCACAAGCCATAATAGCAGTCTTTTTAAAGTCACACCATGCCCTTAATTAACCAACCATTGAGATGCTCATAAAGGGTAATAATCTAAAGTTGTAACATATTAAAAATAAAGATTTTAACAATTTTAATATTTATAGATGGATCCAGAGTTCTGAAACTTATACTAAGCACAGACACTGACCTGTTATTCCTTATTAATTTGAGATATTAATCATTCAGGGAATCAGAATGGATTCAAATGAAGGGTTATTCATTTTTTTCATGTAAAATCTTTAGCAAATGCAAGATAAAAACTATATTTCAACTGCAAACACACAGAAGCTTCCAGTTTGTAGCAGCAAGCTTTTACATTTTCATGGCAAAACTTTATTATTGTTTGTTTCAGTTATAATTGACTGGCTATTGGCTATCATGTTGTGCAGTTGTTAGATATAATCATGTCCAGACACAGCAAAAATCCTGTATAATATACAGGAAGCAAGAAATATTTCTATTTTTGTTGAGATTTCAGAACCTGTTGCAGAACCTTTTATCTGTTGAAGTAACTCAAAATAGCTTAAACAGATAATAGTAATAAAATCCAAGAATACTCGCACAAACATGTCACAAAGAACACATGAATGAATGGCATAAACATTTAGAAATTGAAACAAACCTGGTCTATAGCAAACTTTGCTGACTCAAAGTTCTGCCTTTGGTGAGTATTTTGAAATCCATTTGCACCATCCAAAGCCTGGAGCACAGGAAGAAAGCCATAAGAATCACATATGGCTTCTTTCAAGTATTTATCCAATATTACCAAGCGAAGATATTCAGCTTTTACCTCTTTTATATTCAGATCAGTAAGTTGAATTTGTTTCTGGAGTGTTTCTGCTGCTAACTGTTGGAAATTCGGGGCTATATCCACAAAGACCATAAGTTCTCTTAGAGCAGATGGAGCAAATGCACGATACTGAAAAGAAAACAAGTACAAAGTTCAGCTGTTATGTACACTATACTGCAAAAGAGAAAATGAACACGAGAAACAAGATAAACATTCTCTGTCAAAGAAGTTCATTTCTCAGACTTCAAAATAGAAGTATAATATTTACATGGACATCATGGCACAGGAATATGGTATTCAGAAACTAAGAAGTTCACCAAATTAACAGTAAAGATAAAGATTTATAGAACCACATGGTATTTCTCATCCACCACAAAGTTTTCCAGTCAGCATCTGATCCTGCATTAGAGCTGTGGAGCTTAATTTTCATAATTTGCAAAACTTGTTGGTTTAGGAGGAAGCACTTTATGACCATAATAACATCTGGTTCTCAGGAATCAGGATCATCATGGAATGGGAAAATCTCGGAACAATGCAGAAAAGTTGTTTTGCTTGGGAAAGTTTCAACCTGCAAGTCTTTGAAGAATGATAAAACATTTACATGTAAAATATGTGAAAAAAAAAATACCAAACTAAAATAACATAGGATCCACTGTCCCAATCAGCCACATGAACTTGTTGACTACTTTCAAGTTGTTTCTCACAAATCCAGCCCTATGGATGGATGCAGGACATGCAAAACTATAGGATTAGAAAAAAACCAGTCATGAAAATCTGACGTGCAGATCAGATTGTATATAAGGATTTTCAGGTTTTATGGTTTAAGCATCTTCAGCCTGTTGATTACAATCTAGAGATCGGAATATCATGATTTTAACCGTAATTCCCTCATAGTCTTTTGAAATTCTACATCCATATATGGGTTAGGTTTCATTTTTAATAATTGTTTTTTGTTTTTACTAATAAATTAAAGATACTAAAATGGACTAGATTTTCTTTTTCAATAACCAAACCACAGGTAGAAAGGGGTAATACCAGACCATGAGGATTTAAACTCTTGCCTTCAACTAAAAAGTATATCAAGTCAAACTTAATGACTGTTTGACAACCAGTTGTCCAAAAAGAAGAAAACCTGATATTTTATGCAACTAAAATCCTATGTGCCATAAGTCTCAACAACATATACACCATGATAACCTCAAACCACACAGAAATGAAATCAAGTCTCAACAAAGATGAAAACCTGATATTTTATGCAACTAACATCCTATATATCACAAGTCTCAACAACATATACATCATGATAACCTCAAACCAGACAGAAATGAAATCAAGGCACCTGTACATTTTCTATTTGTCAAACGGAGATATGTTAAAGTGAGGGTTGGTACAAGATTACACAAAGGTCAATCCACTCCCGGTCTTCCAAAAGCTATTGCAGTACAGTAAGTTTCTCTAAAGAAATACAGACAGGAAACATGTACATAACACTGGCAATAATAAAACCAGAATACACACTGACATGATAAAAGATACTAGACATCTCTATCGAACAGAAACTGCAAGACTAATTGCTACTCATTGTAGCACGAGCAGCAAAGAACAAACTCAAAGCCTGAATTGTGTTGGATGAGAAATAAGATCTTGAGAAGGCAAGAAAAAACCAAAAGACAACCATACCTCAAATGCAAGTCCTAAAGCCTCCTGTGACAGATGCAGAAGATCACTGTACACGAGCATAGCAGCTTGGCTTACAGTTTTCAATTGCTTTTCTAGCTTCATAAAGAAAGAAAAGAGTAAACATCCAAATGTAGATGCAAATATTGAAAATGAGACATATAGCTACCAGTTACAACAGATGTGAAGATGTGAAATTCTTCAAGAACATAAAGAATAGCTAACACCAACATTCAAGCAAAACATTCCCAACAATCATCATATAAAGAGAGAAAAACTGGAGATACAAATTCCTAAAACAATATCATTTAGAAAGAAATGTGCATTGAGCTAATACCTCAATAATGTTTTTTACTGGTTCAACCATGACAGATAATGCCATGTTTATCTAGATTCCTACATGTACCATGGATAAAACAATTTTAAGGATTCACAGCGGCAACACAACTATTAAAAAAACAAAAAAAACCTAGTCTAGCTTGCAACAAGTTCCTGATGGCATACGGAGAACATTTTATGCAAGAACGCGGTATGTCCAAACTAAAACAAACAGTCTATAGTGTAGTTTATGGTTGCACCCACATTCCGTGTTTAGATAGGAATTGCAAGAGAAGGCCATGATGAAAAATAATTATCTGGGCAGAAGCAATTCATGCAGGCTAATTTTTTATTTTAGGAATTAGGCAAGATATCCAAGATTCAAAATGCCATATTGGTAAGTGTTAGAATATACTTTGTAATGGGGAACCGGGTCCATATCTGGACCCGGTCTTATGGGGCGCGGGTACCGAGGCTGGCTCGGTACCCTAGGCGGCACCTCTTCTCTCCCTCTATATATTTGTCACTTACATGTAATTGTTAAGTTAAGTGAAATATTTTTTCTCTCTCCTAGGGTTGCGGTTGTGCACCTAGGTTAGAGCTTCCCCGTGGTTTTTTCCTCATTCTGAGGTTTTTCCACGTACATCGTGTGTGCTTCTTCTTTTTCCTCTTCGTGGTTTGCGTGTTTCTACAGTAAGTATCCACTATAGCCACAAATATTGTTCTTGGGTTTTTATCGGCAAGGTTTTTCTAGGGTATTTATTGGCAAAGCTGTTTTTTCCAGGAAAATCTCGGGAACATCTCAGAATTACTTTAAAAAATAAAAATCAAAAGGTTAGGCAAAAATACAAGAAATGAAAAACTAATAAGTATTGCATTTAGGAGGTTATGTTAAATCCCGTTTATACCGTTTTCCTTTTTTTTCGTTAATATTGGAATATTTTTGAAAATATCGTCATATTTGTGGCTATGGTATCCAGTATAGGTTGAGGCATACAGCATCCAGAATCACCAACATATCAACTATTTGAAAACAACCCAACAGTATCAACATTTTAGAATAGCTCAGAGTATGAAGCAAAACGCTGCACACACACATATGAACTATACTAGGTTTGTATTTTTCACAAAAATGCTTTTTCATGTATCTTAATTTTATGTTTTTTGTGAATGTCTCTACCTTTTACAATTTATATCATAAAAACTATTATTCATATTTTATCTTTCAATTTTTAGAACTGAGATTTTTCCCAATACATCCCAAGAAAAAACAATTTCAGAAATCCTAACAAGAGAAAGCTCACAAAGAAATTTATAAAGAACTCAGTTACTATATACAAGCCCATCTTCTAGATTTAAACAATATCATTTCACATCATGATCAGCACACTAAAGATACAGTGACACCTCTGTTCCACTGCTACAGATAATATATTTTCATATACAATCTAAGAAACATGTATTGAACAGAATAATAAGATGGAGTGCATATCTATCCATCATATCCATTCCATCTCTGAAAAGTTACTCTGAAATTTTGCAGCTACATGTACATTCTTTTCCACATGATATGCCTCACCTAGGAAAAGAGCTTGACAGTGGCAAGCAAGTGACTAAATAAAGACATGATTATCTCAACAACTAACATTGACTGGAAGAAGAAACAAAACAGACCAATAGATTAGGCTACATTATTTTGACAATTTCTATGATAAAATTACTTCTTATATAGGAAAAGAATCTCATGATCATGAATAAACAGAAAGAAATGAGTAAGTGATGAATTACCTTGACCGGAATAATAACTAGATAAAGCAGGAGGGAATCCCTTGCAGCATGATAAAATTCGAGTGCCACCATGTTTGATGATACAGAAGCATCCTACACAAAGTTGAGATTAACAAAAAAAGAAAAAAAAAGTCATTACGAGAATTACCACAAACACTTAAAAGACACTCTAAGGAGGACATTCTCAAAAATCTTTTGAAACTGAAGAATCAAAATGAACCCAAAACTTTTCATGGTTGCAGCTTCTTGTAAAAGAATTTTAGAACTAGCAGAAATGTTTATTGGTAACATGCCTAACATTATGCCATAAAATCCAAGAGCCTTGAAAATCATAGGGTCACACCCTCTATTGTGGAACCCTACATTGAATAGTTGCAAATGACTCTATACCAACTACAGCAGCCCGTCCAAGAACCTATCTGGGTCTCCAGTTAGGTGAATCCATTCAACTACAGCCAGAATTTATTTTTGAAAATGAAACAGGCTATGAACCATGGTTGATCATACAGTTCTTTGTTACATGTCCAACTACATTGACAAGTAATGCACCCAAACTCTGTCACAAGGGTACTGCTCTTAAGAAGCAGTACCTGTACTGTACCGGTACACACTTGGGTGCGTCTAGGGTACTTGTTTGACCGTACTGGGTACGGTCAACGTACCTGGGTACGTATCTGGCTTTTTTTAGACTTGGTCAAAGTTGACCGAGTCCAAAACCATCTTTAAATTAGGTTTTGTTTTTCTTTTCTACTTTTAAACAAAACGGAGAACCCTTGACTTTTGTCAAGGGCTCTATGTATTACCCACAGCAGCAGCACATGTGGACTTCTCCAGTGACATTGGGTGCTCCATCGACTGGTCTGGCAGTTTTCGGCGAGAGGCAATGTCTTCGGTGAAGGGCGACTTCTCCATGGACTGATTTGGACATTTTTTGTTGAAGCTTCATATTTAAGCTTTTTTTTTTCCCAGCAGTCTCTGTCGTCCAACAGTCTATCAGTTTACTTCTAGCGGCAGGTTTATAATCGTTGCCCTTCTTCTATGACCTGAATCAACTATTCTTCTTTTTCTTCTTCAAAAATCATATCATATCTGTTAGCGTATGGGGATCGGGTCTAGTTAGACCCGATCCATTCATCTTATGTTCACACGTCCAAAGTCACTTACCGGTGGCTCTCTTGTAATTTTTTATTCTTTATTGTACAAATCTGTTGTACCCTAATTAGGGTTATACTAGTTAATGACAATCTAACACAGTGGCTGCTCTCTTGAGGCCGACTGTTTTCTCTCCTTCTCCATCGTCCCCTCTTGGCTGTTTCTTCTCTAATTACAGATTTGCAGACGGAGAGACGTGTTCATATCAGGATTCTTACA
>JAANDH010000358.1:105593-234589 GCA_011799765.1 Nymphaea thermarum
AAAGAGCTTCTAAAGTTTTTGACACTATATATTCCGATGTTTGGGGGCCTGCTCCAATTCCTTCTTCTTCTGGGAGTAGATACTATGTCATTTTTATTGATTCATATTCCCGCTATACCTGGATTCACTTCATGAAACATAAATCTGAAGTTTTCCACTTGTTTACTCAATTTCATGCCTTGGTTCGAAATAAATATTCGAGTAACATTGTGCATTTTCAATGTGATGGTGGTGGTGAATTTATTTCCAATGAATTTACTGAATACTTGCTAGATAATGGGATCACTAGACAAATTTCATGTCCACATACACCTCAGCAAAATGGAATTGCTGAAAGGAAACATAGACACATTGTTGAAAGCGCACTCAGTATGATGCATGACACAGATTTACCCATGACCTTATGGACCGAGGCATTTCACACGGTTGTTCATGTTATAAACCGATTGCCACTGGCTTTGCTTGATGGAAAATCTCCATTCTTTCTATTACATCAAGACCAGCCAAATTATGAGGAATTGCGTGTGTTTGGATGTGTATGCTATGTGCATATTGATGCTTCTTTACGAAACAAACTTCAAGACCGTGCTATTTTGTGTAGATTTATTGGGTATGCAGATAACTACAAGGGTTATAGGTGTTACAACCCTAAAACTGGACGTGTACACATTTCACGGCATGTTGTTTTTGATGAAGGCAGGTTACAGGATTCCAAGGTTCCTCTTATGGCGTCCCAAAACAAAAATGAAGTTTATGATACTTGGTTACATGCTGAAATATTAAGACAAGGAGCAAACATGTTGCCAGAGCACACGCTTCAAGATGTTGATGAGCCCGAGGGGGCTGTCAGTACTTCTTTGGACAGCATACCCTCGTCTTCTCAGCCCCATGATCCACCCATCCATAATCGGTTCTCAGGCCAGGTGTATTCTAGGCGATCAGTCCCTGCTGCAGCCCCACGCAAATCACAACGTGTGAGACATCCTATTGACAGATGGGTGAGCTATAACAACTTTTCTCTAGATTTCCAGCTCTTTATGACAGAAATCAGCAAAAAGGTGGAGCCGAAGTCTTATCATCATGCAAGTAATGAAAAATGTTGGGTTGAAGCAATGAATGAAGAAATGGCAGCCTTGCATGAGTGTCAAACCTGGCAGATTGTCCCTCGTCCAACTGATAAAAATGTTGTGGGATCGAAATGGGTTTATAAATTGAAATATAAACCCGATGGTAGCATCGACCGGCATAAAGCACGACTTGTTGCGCGTGGTTTCACTCAGCAACATGGGGAGGATTATGATGAAACTTTTAGCCCAGTCATCAAGATGGGAACAATCCGTGTGATTATTTCTCTTGCAGTCTCGTATGGATGGCCTCTTTATCAGTTAGATGTAAAAAATGTCTTTCTTCATGGCATTCTTAAGGAAGAGGTATACATGGAGCAGCCTCCCGGCTATAATACTCATGATCCTCAAAAATGGGTTTGCAAATTAGACAAATCTTTATATGGCCTGAAGCAAGCTTCTAGATCATGGTTTGATCGTTTCTCCCATCATATACAAGAAGTTGGTTTCCTCAGAAGCTCTCTCGATCATTCCTTGTTCATCTATCATACTGGAGAAGTCACTACCTGGTTACTTATATATGTTGATGATATTGTTATGACTGGGAATTCTCTTTCACATATATCCTATGTTAAAAGTATGTTGAAGCAAGAATTCAAGATGAAAGATCTGGGTGAATTACGATATTTTTTGGGTGTTGAACTTGACAGGCGGAATGAGGGTTTGACTCTTACCCAACACAAGTATACTCTTGATATTTTGGACAGGGCAGGTATGACCAATTGCAAACCCATCACTACTCCCNCTCTTGTAATTTTTTATTCTTTATTGTACAAATCTGTTGTACCCTAATTAGGGTTATACTAGTTAATGACAATCTAACACAGTGGCTGCTCTCTTGAGGCCGACTGTTTTCTCTCCTTCTCCATCGTCCCCTCTTGGCTGTTTCTTCTCTAATTACAGATTTGCAGACGGAGAGACGTGTTCATATCAGGATTCTTACAATATCATCTCCTATGTTATTTTCTGTAACTCATCCGTTCCATTTCAGCATTTAGCACTTAGATTCCAGTTCCACAATGCTGAGTCGTGGTTCGTATTTGACTGACTAAGGGGCTGCTCAGTTGTTTGTTGATGATTTTCCTCATTCCATTGCAACTTTGCAATATATGCAGCAGATGACTTTGAGATGGATATGTATTTTGTCCATACGCTTAAAATTTTTCATAGGTTTCTTAAACACATTGCTCCAGGAGCCGTTGGTATATATTTTATGTGTTTTTTACTTGTTTATGTTGATATATGTTTTCTATGTTGTTTACTTGTTTATGTTGATATAAATGTTCTATGTTGTTTACTTGTTTATCATTTCTTAGTAAGTTTTCTTTGTTTTATATATATATATATATATATATATATATATATATATATATATATATATATACTGGTACAGGTGCCGGTGCGGGTACGGACCATTTTCAAAAAACTTGGGTGCTTTCACATGCCCCTAAGGACATTATGAGTGGACTGTAATGCCTTTCGGTTTGAAAAACACTCCTAGTGTTTTCCAAAGAAAAATGGATCTTGCTATGGAAAGTTGTAAAGAATTTTCTATAGTTTATATTGATGATATCTTAGTTTTCTCAAAAACTAAGAAAGAACACATTATTCATCTCAAAAAGGTATTTGAAACCTTTGAGGAAAATGGTATCATAATCTCCAAAAAGAAAATAGAGTTTATGAAAACTCACATAAAATTTTTGGGAACTGAAATTGGCAATGGATATATTAAACCCCAGCCACATATTGTTGAAAAAATCATAAAGATTTTCCTGATAAGATTGAAGATAAAAAGATGCTTCAACAATTTTTGGGAGTCTTAAATTATGCTAGACCCTATATTCCGCAAATGCAAAACCTTGGATCAAGACTTTATGCAAAATTAAGACCGAATGGTGTCTTGTTCTTCAATGAAGATGTGAACCAGGTCAAGAAAATTAAGGAATTAGTGCAACAGCTAAAACCTCTAAGGTTACCACTTAGTACAAATTATTTGGTAATCCAAACTGATGGATCGCATCTTGGATGGGGAGCAGTATTACTTGTTAAACCCTCAAAATATGATCCTAAATCAAGTGAAGAAATTTGCAGGTATGCATCCGGTAAATTTCAAGAAAAAGGTAATATATCTTCAATAGATATAGAACTCTTAGCAATTTCTTGTGCATTAAAAGCATTTGAATTATTCATTTTAAGAAAAGCTTTTACAATACGAACTGATTGTGAAGCAATTGTTAAGTTTTATTCACAGCTGCATGAAACACAAAAGATCATCTGCAAGAAAATGGCTCAATTTCAGAGATATTGTAACCCAATATTCCTCTCAGTGCACTTTTGAGCATCTCAAAGGTAAGGATAAGAGTATGGCTGACATCTTATCCAAATTGCTTAATTTGCAGGGGTAAGATGAAGACATCCTATAAGAAATCTCGAAGGCAGTTGATATGTTCTTCGAGCTAAAAAAGCAACAACAAAAACTGTTGACTGAGTTCTTTGAAAAGCAATCCGAATTTTCAAATAATCAGGATATAATCACTGATCATCTCCATAATTTGGAGAAAGAACTAACTTCTCTGGTTAAAACAGGAGTAGTTACAAGGGTTGCAAAACTTAATCCTCTAATGGATAAAATCATTGAGGACCAAAAGTTACATCTAACCCAGAAAATTGGGAAAGAGAAAATTCAAACCCCTGAGATTTCAGTGGCTGAAGACAAGTTGCATCTGACTCAGAAAACTAGGAGAGATAAAGGACAGTCCTATGTTTTCACAGCGGCTGACCTAGTTTTGAAACCTCAAACTGCGAGAATTCAAAACCCCGCAGAAATTGCAATGAAAAATCCCGTGGAAGATCCACAAGGAAATTTCTTAACAAATTTTTCAGGGATGTACCCTAGAATTATTTGTTTTCAAGGCACACCACCTAACTTTATTGCAAAATGGTTCAGTTTTGCTTCAATTAGTAATATTTACTTATCTACTTCTTTCGAAGAGATAAAATTATTACCTCTCGAAATTATGAAGGCAGTAAAAGAATTTTCTATCAGTAAATTCAGCAGTTTCTAATGAAACTGTCATTTCTTTAAAATTCTTTTCAGCAGACCCTGAAATTCTCCAAAAGGAAAATGGCCTTTTTAAGGAAAAATCCAGCCTACACTTTTGATACAGCTCAAGAGAAAAAAGCTTATCCCTGTAATAAGGATTTGATGGAAATAATCCATTACAGGAGAGCAATAGGCTTTAAAGCCATTGTTAAGGCCGCGAAAGCCTACATGGAAAACGCTATTTGGTGGCATCATGCCTCCAGTAGTCGTTGTGCTTTAATCAATATTGCTAAAAGAAATGATCTCTCTTCTTTAGCAAAATTACAGGCATTCCAAAAGAAAATTGATATGAAAGACCATACATGTTCTCAGGAAATAGCCAAATTTTACTATAATCTCATGAAACATGAGAAACAGACTTGTTATGTCTGTGGCAGGTAAAAAACTACAGAAGCCATCTCCGAGGGTGAAAGGGTTAAAACCTTTCGAATCGGAAGAGTCGAGCCAGAATCAAGTACCATATCAAGACCTGGCGGCTTTATTATCAAAAGAGGACGCCAGTCAATATCTTCAGATTCTGAAGAAGCACATCCTCATGAAAGCTACGTGAACGGCAACCAGAAAAAGAGAAAACTACTTTTTCTAGAAGATGAGGATGAGTTTGGTCATGCAGATAAAAAGAAAAGCAAAGCTTGAAAAAATAAAAGCTAAAGTAGAACCTTATCATTGCAAGATATGGAAGGCCACCAACCGGACTAAGCCAAGATAAGTTTCTTTGTGCAATAATGAAGCTTTATCATTACAAAAAGACAAGGCTGAAGATACACATAATGATTCTCCCTGCAATAATAAAACTTTATCATTACAACAAGACAAAGTTGAAGATATGGATGGCAACATAGTGGATGGTCCCACTATAAAGATACCCATTGTAGGTGCGACAAATGTAACGCACAAAGACCAAAAACCCTAATGTGACAATTTAGGAGATAAGGTGGCAAGGGTCCACCTGTAACACTCAATCATAAAAATAGTAACACTTCTCCACCTATAAATAAGGGAGGAGGCGCCCAAGGGAGATCAACGAAAAATCAAAGAATTGAGTCTCAAAGAGAGAGAGAGGGCATAGAGTAAGATCTATGTCACACAGACACGGCAAAATAGCCCACGTATCTGTGTCGACACGGGGACACGGGTGCAGACATGGCTAGGACACGGCAACAAGATAAAAGTCATTAATTTAATGTTTTTTTTTCATTTTATCAATTTTTTATGATGCATCCAATTATTTCCATGAACAATCCTTTCAGATATTCATTACTTTTGTGATAAAACACATTTTCTAACAAGATTGTAAGAGTGAACTATTAATTTAATGTTTTTTTTAATCTTACCATTTTTTATAATATTCAATGTAGTCGTGTCCGCGTATCCAAAAAATTTGGAAATTGCCGTATCCGCACCCGTATCGCATCCGCACCCGTGTGACATAGAGTAAGATGAGAGATTGCCCATTAAGGCATGTATAGTCTAGCCATGATTGGCTAAGGAGTTGTAACCTCCTTCTGCCAAAGGAAGGAGTAAAAAGTTCAATAAGATGTGAAGTCTTTGAGAACAGATCTCTGTTTGTAAGTCCCTTCTTTCCTTTATGCTTTTTGTTATTACATTTTCGTAAGGCCTTTATTCTTGCATAGAGAATTCTAGGCATTTGCTGACAACTCTTTTGTAAGGATATCATGATACTGTTTATTTCGATGTTTAGTCTAGGGCTCTTTATTTTTGGTCATGCTGAAACGAAGTGCTATAGGGTAAAGTACAACCATGGCGAAATAGAATGCCGATAGGGAAAAACACCCGCCAACGCAATTAGTAGGAGTAAGCTAAGCCAAAACACTATAACCCCAGACAAGGAATAACAATATTGTATTTATCCTAAAAGCTGAATCTTAAGATAGGCCTTGAAATAAAAGATAAATAATAAGATTGCAGAAAGAAAACAGGGAAGGGAAGTCAGGTCTTATACATAAGACTGTTCATAAAGGATCAAACATCTTTAAACTTTTAACTCTGAAACTCCTTAATGACAGAAGGAAGGTAATTATCTGACCCATATCATGAGTGAAACTCGAACCTTACCATTCTATGGAAGAACTAGAACCCTAAGGGAAAGTCCTTTAGGAAACCAATCCCGTCTAACCTTTTTAGGTGAAACAATTAGAAGACGAAGAGATCGTGCCTCTTCAAATTACCCTCATAACATGCAGTTAGAGGAGATTGCTGAGATCCCTAAAGACCAGCAAGAAAGGGGTGTTAGATAGCAAAAACCCTGAAATCCTGTATAAGCTTATATTTTTCTACCCCTTCGCCTATGTTCGCATAGGGTATTCTAGAAGGATAACCAGTGGGTGGTACTCCTGAAATTACTACGGATACATTTTCACCTTCCATGATCATATCCAATTAATTTTTAATACTTTCCCCTGTTAGGGAATCTTCTACTGCAGATTCTGCATCTGTAGTATTTACTTCTATATTTGATATGATTTTGAGTCTTACTCTTATATTCTAATCTTCATCTGTATAAATTTCTTGGTCTTCTTGGATCTGACAAAGGGATTTTAAATGGTCTTCAAGTTCTATAACTTGAAGGATGGATTTAAGCTCTACTCCTAATTCCTTAGGAAAGAGAACTCTATCAAGATTTGCTTGTTGACAAATCTGCATTAATTTTAATTTTCCTGTTTCAGGAATTGTTTTGGTTTCTACAGATTTTTGCTCTGTAGGTCTCCTTTTCATTAGTAAGTATTTATCACTTAGTGTGGTTTTTCTAGTTAGACCGAAATCTAACTTAATTTTATCAAATCGTTTGATAAGATCTTCAAGTTCCGGGCTAGATTTAGGCTTTTCTAGTTCTAGAACCCTATTATATTTTTTCTCAAGATCTTCTTGTCTTTTAAGGACATAAATCCTTGTCAAAATTTTGTGCTATTGGTGCATCACATTTTTGTTCAGACACCATGATTAAAACGAAGTTGATCTCCTAGCAAGCAGATTTTCTTTTCTTAGAGATCTAATTTCTTCTTGAAGTGACTGTTCATCTACCTCAAGATGCTGATGTCTAGGTTCATAGCATGCAAACCTAATAAATTCCTGGCCTTCACTATTTTCATAGTGAAGAGCTCTCTTGGGAAGACTGGTAGAGGCTTCATCCTCTATAAACCTTCCTATTTCTCATTCTAATCCTGCAAGTTCTTCTGAATTATAGGACTTGGGTTTGATATATTTAATTCCTTGTGATGCTACTGCATCTACAATTCCATTCAGAATGCCTATACAGGATTTCAGGGTTTAGGATCTGTCCAACTTCCCTTTCTTGCTGGTCTTCAGGGATCTCAACAATCTCCTCTAACTGCATGTTATGAGGGTAATTTGAAGAGGCACGATCTCTTCGTCTTCTAATTGTTTCACCTAAAAAGGTTAGACAAGATTGGTTTCCTGAAGAAAGACTTTTCCTCAGGGTTCTAGCTCTTCCATAGAATGGTAAGGTTCGAGTTTCACTCATGATATGGGTCGGATAATTACCTTCTTTCTGTCATTAAGGAGTTTCAGAGTTAAAAGTTAAAAGATGTTTGATCCTTTATGAACAGTCTTATTTATAAGACCTGACTTCCCTTCCCTGTTTTCTTTCTGCAATCTTATTATTTTATTTTTTATTTCAAAGCCTATCTTAAGATTCAACTTTTAGGATAAATACAATATTGTTATTCCATGCCTGGGGCTATGGTGTTTTGGTTGAGTTTATTCTTACTAACTGCGTTGGCGTGTGTTTTTCCCTATCGGCATTCTCTTTCGCCATGGCGGTACTTTACCCTATAGCACTTCGTTTCAGCATGACAAAAAATAAAGAGCCCTAGATTAAACATCGAAATAAACAGTATCATGATATCATTGCAAAAGAGTTGTCAGCAAATGCCTAGAATTCTCTATGCAAGAATAAGCCCTTACGAAAATGTAATAACAGAAAGCATAAAGGAAAGAAGAGACTTACAAACAAAGATTTGTTCTCAAAGACTTCACATCTTATTGAATTGTTAACTCCATCCTTTGACAGAAGGAGGTTACAACTCCTTAGCCAGTCATGGCTAGACTATACATGCCCTATGGGCAATCTCTCATCTTACTCTATGCCCTCTCTCTCTTTCTTTGACACTCAATTCTTTGATTTTTTGACGATCTCCCTTGAGCACCTCCTCCCTTATTTATAGGTGGAGAAGTGTTACTATTTTCATGATTAACGGTTACAGGTGGACCCTCACTACCTTATCTTCTAATTTGTCACATTAGGATTCTTGGTCTTTGTGCGTTACACTTGTCACACCTACAATGAGTATCTTTTTAGTGGGACCCTCCACTATGTTGTCATCTTTATCTTCAACTTTGTCTTGTTGTAATGATAAGGTTTTATTATTGCACAGATAATCATTATGATTATCTTCAGCCTTGTCTTTTTGTAATGATAAGGCTTCATTATTGCACGAACAATCTTCTCTTTTCTTAGTGCGGTTGGTGGCCTTCTATATCTTGCAATGATAAGGTCCTACTTTAGCTTTTGCTTTTTCAAGCTTTGTTTTTCTTTTTATCTTCATGACCAAACTCATCCTCATCTTCTAGAAAAAGTAGCTTTCTCTTTTTCTGGTTGTCGTTCACGTAGCTTTCATGAGGATGTGCTTTCTTCGTAATCTGAAGATATTTTTGACCGGCGTCCTCTTTTGATAATAAAGCTGCCACATCTTGATATGGTGCTTGATTCTAGCTCGACTCTTCCAATTCGAAAGGTTTTAATCCTTTCACCCTCACAGTTGGCTTCCGTAGCTTTTTCCTTGCCACAGACATAACAAGTTTGTTTCTCATGTTTCATGAGATTACAGTAAAATTTGGCTGTTTCCTGAAAACATGTATGGTCTCCCATATCAATTTTCTTTCGGAAGGCCTATAGTTTTGCTAAAGAAGAAGGATCATTTCTTTTAGCAATACTGATTAAAGCACAACGACTACTGGAGGCATGATGTCACCAAATAGCGTTTTCTATGTAGGTTTTTGCAGCCTTAACAATGGCTTTAAAGCCTATTGTTTACCTGTAATGAATTATTTCCGTCAAATCCTTATTGCAGGGATAAGCTTTTTTCTCTTGAGCTGTATCAAAAGTTAGTTCGGACTTTTTCCGTACAATCCCAATATGAAGGAAGTATAGGCTGCATTTTTCCTTACAAATGTCATTTTCCTTTTAGAGAATTTCAGGGTCTGCTGAAAAGAATTTTAAAGAAATGATAGTTTCATTAAAAACTGCTGGATTACTGATAGAAAATTCTTTTACTGCCTTCATAATTTCAAGAGGTAATTTTATCTCTTCGAAAGAAGGAGATAAGTAAATATTACTAATTGAAGCAAAAGTGCAAAACTAAACCATTTTGCAATAAATTCAGGTGGTGTGCCTTGAAAACAAATAATTGTAGGGTATATCCCTGAAAATTTTGTTAAGAAATTTCCTTGTGGATCTTTCACAGGGAGTTTATATAATTCAAAAAGATTTTGTCCATATAAATCCACTATTTCAGGATTTTTGGAATTTTTTCCATTACAATTCCTGCGGGGTTTTGAATTCTCGCAGTTTGAGGTTTCATAATAAGTTAGCCGTTGTGAAAGGAGAGTTGTCTTTTATCTTTCCCAGTTTCTTGAGTCAGATGCAACTTGTCTTCAGCCACTGAAATCTCAAGGGTCTGAACTTTCTCTTTCCTAATTTTCTGGGTTAGATGCAACTTTTGGTCCTCAATGATTTCATCCATTAGAGGACTAGGTTTTGCAACCCTTGTAACCACTCCTATTTTAACCAGAGAGGTTAGTACTTTCTCCAAATTATGGAGATGATCAGTGATTATATCCTGGCTCTTTGAAAATTCTGATTGTTTTTCAAAGAACTCAGTCAACAGTTTTTGTTGCTGCTTTCTTAGCTCGAAGAACATATCAACTGCCTTCGAGATTTCTTCAAGGATGCCTTCCATCTTTCCCCTGCAAATTAAGCAATCTGAATAAGATGTCAGCCACACTATTATCCTTGCCTTTGATATGCTCAAAAGCGCACTGAGAAGAATATCGGGTTACAATATCTCTGAAATTGAGCCATCTTCTTGCAAATGATCTTTTATGTGTTTCATGCAGCTGTGAATGAAACTTAACAATTGTTTCACAATCAATTCACATTGTAAAACCTTTTCTTAAAATAAACAATTCAAAATTTCAAATGCTTTAAGGCATAAGAAATTACTCAGAGTTTTATATCTATTGAAGATATATTACCTTTTTTTTTAATTTAAAGGACGCATATCTGCAAATTTCTTCACTTGATTTAGGATCATATTTTGAGGGTTTAGCAAGTAATACTGCTCCCCATCCAAGATGCGATCCATCCTGTTTGGATTACCAAATAATCTGTACTAAGTGGTAACCTTAGAGGTTTTACCGGTTGCACTAATTCCTTAATTTTCTTGACCTGGTTCACATCTTCTTCATTGAAAAATAGGACACCATTCGGTCTTAATTTTGCATAAAGTCTTGATCCAAGGTTATGCATTTGCGGAATATAGGGTCTATCATAATTTAAGACTCCCGAAAATTGTTGAAGCATTTTTTCATCTTCAATCTTATCAGGAAAATCTTTTATGATTTTTTCAACAATATGTGGCTGGAGTTTAATATATCCATTGCAATTTCAGTTCCCAAAAATTTTATGTGAGTTTTCATCAACTCTATTTTTTTTTTGGGAGATTATGATACCATTTTCTTCAAAGGTTTCAAATACCTTTTTGAGATGAATAATGTGTTCTTTCTTAGTTTTTGAAAAAACTAAGATATCATCAATATAAACTATAGAAAATTCTTCACAGCTTTCCATAGCAAGATCCATTTTTCTTTGAAAAACACTAAGAGCGTTTTTCAAACCGAAAGGCATGATAGTCCACTCATAATGTCCTTGGGGGCATGTGAAAGTAGTCCTTGGGATAGAACTTTCCTCCATTCTGACTTGCCAAAATCCATTTTTCCAGTCAAATTTAGAAAAATATTTCTTATCTTGGATCCGTTGGATCAAGGAATCTTTATCTGGGATGTAATATTCATCATCCCTGGTATTATCATTCAACCTTCTATAGTTGATGACCATTCTTGATTTTCCTCTCACTTGTTCAGAGTGTTTATTTACTGTTGAAGCATGTAATGATGGGTCTTGGGACCGGGTCTGGATCTAGACTTGATCCAGCTTGTAGCCCTTGTTGGGCCTTACTTAAAGAAGTGTAACCCTAATTGTAACCCTAATTTCTGGTGTTAATGAAGTTCTAAGAGAGAGAGAGAGAGTGGCAACTAGTGGGCACCAGACCTCCTCACCCGTGGTTTTTTTCCCTCTCGTTGAGGGTTTTCCACGTTACATCCGTGTTCGATCTTTATTTCTCGTGTTTCTACATTTACAATAAACGCTGCAGACCCGTGAGGGCTGGAAGCCTGGAAACTCATTCTGATAACCTTTAGATTAAGCAGATCTTTTATGTGGTTTGCCATATCCTTCTCTTTTTCCAAAGAGAGTTTGATATTAGCCGTTTTTATCCTCAAATCAGGATTGATTATGTCAAGTTTACACATAACTTGATTTTTCTCCCAATATTTCTGGGGATTGTCTCCTATGACCTCAAGCTTTGATAACCTAAAAATTAGGTCATCAATCTCTTGATAACTTGAATTTATTCCAACTTGATCAAAGCAATTTAGAATTCGTTTTGTGTCTAGAATGTATTCAAATGTTCCAAACCTATCTAGATCAATATCGATTAATCCCTGATAATTCGGGATTAGGTGGTATTTTACCTCATGTTCTAGAAAGGGAGATATATTCTTTATCCATGATGGTTTGGCGCATCATGGTTTGCTTTTTCAATTGTCCTTTAATAGGACAAGTGCACTCATCTTGTAGTGGAGGTGGAGGTGATGTTGATGGTCCCACCACGCTTCTCTCGCACTTTTCATTTTGGGTTTTCATAGTAGTAAAAACTTCAGGTTTGTAGAGTATCTCATTAAACCAGATAGGAGGTTCATGGAATATCTGCAACTATCTTTTAGTAAGTAGCATTCCATGATTAACACCGATAAGAAAACTAAGTCCTATAACAAAGTGTATAGGTTAAGGTTTCCGATATAGATTTTCGGACAACAGAATTGGTTAGTAAAGGCTCCATCTTCATCAGTAAGTTGGAGTTTTACTCGATCTTTTGGAATAAATGTTCTGTATTCCAAATTATGACCATACATAGTATTTGATACTATGGGTTTTGCCAAAAGTTTAATATATTTTGGATCCACTAAGGATTCATCCAGCATTGTTATGGTACATTCTGTATCTATGAGTGCTTGGACTTCTATAATAGTATTTTCAAGGAGCAGTCTACATTTTACCATTAATTAGTGAAAATGAGGGTCATCTGAATCCTTATGATGAATGAAACTTATAAAACTTGGTGGTTTCTCAAGTTTTATTTTATTACCATATTCGGTGATTAAAGGTTTTTTTCCTTTGTCCTTGGATTTTTGGAGATGGTTAATTTGCTCTTGAAGTTCAAGAAGCTTCTTTTGAGTTTGTGTCTCAAATTTTTCAGATTTTTCTCTAAAATTTTCAAGTCTTCTGATTCTTTTTTCAAGATCAGATTCCTAACATTTGTGTTTAGGTTTGCTATCTTTTGTGACAGACAAAACTAATTCTGGTTTAAGTTCAGTTAGACAAAGTCTACAAATCTCATTGTAACACAGAGTGCATTTTCATTTGTGTTCTATGCTAGGATATCGGCAACAAACAAAATAGTTTTTGTTTAGATTGACATCTCTATAATTCCAATTGTGTTCACAAACCTTAGAATTCTTATTCATCTGCGGAATTAACCAATCCCTCAAATTCATCGAGTGCGTCGATCTGATGGGTTACATCAGTATCGGTTGGCACGAAACTTTTAACTAAAGGATAATCTTCCTCACTCGAAGTTAAATCCTTAATAGATTCATAGTCTTCAATCGAGACTATTGAATAAATTGATTTTGAGTCACTAACGTATTCACCTACGCTAATGAGTTCTTGATTACTGGTATTTAGTAATACCGCTTCTCTGGAATATGAATTCATTAATTTAGGACAATGACTCACTAGATGATAATTATTTTTACAAACAATGCAACTTAATTTGTTTTTATAATTTCTTTTCTTAACATACTTACGGACATGTTTGTCCTTATTTAAGTATGCTGCTTTGCTTTTTGATTTTCTCAAAAAGTATTTCTTATTAGACCTTTTGGTTTTAGATTTTGAAATAATCTTTTTACCCTTTCTTTTAGTAGGCTTCCTTTTCTCAGGATTATATCCATAATTCTGAGTTGTATACTATAAATGTTTTCGCAAAAAGAATGGTCTCCCTTTAGCTGCTTTTGAATTTTTATTTTTGTACATTTCTTTTCCAAAAATTTACAAATATATCCTATTCTGAATGCAATATTTTGCATAAAGGGATGTGAATTCACATCTTTGAAATAGATGACCCAGTAGTCCACTATCTCTTTTCCTAATGCTCCCGGTAATTTTCTAAAGAGCTTGTCTCCTATGTTACTATCATATGCATTTCCGGATACGGAAGTGTAATAATAGTAATCATTTAAAAATTGTTTAATATGACTCCAACTTGTTAGGTTAAGTTGTTCTAACCTGTTAAGCTTCATATTGAAATTCTATAGTTCCCATATTAGAGCTAGCACCTGTCAGAATACAAAATTATAAGGATTAATTCCTACCGATAATTCCTTTTCCTATTCTGTAGGATGATAACGTTTGTATGCCTCCCACGTTGCTCTAGCAGATTCACCTAAATATGTTTCCAAATAGACAATCATTTCTCTAGAGTCTGTATGACCTGGATTTGCTTTGAGGTAATCTTTTACTAAGATTGCTCCTCATTGGTCAATAATTTGAGGCCAAAGTTGTGGATCATGGGGCCGGCAAGTTTAGAACTCTTCCCTAATCAATAAGCTTCTTTTGATCAATAATTTCTAAAGGAAATATTTTTCCCTTAGGCTTATATTTTTCTACCCCTTCGCCTATGTTCGCATAGGGTATTCTAGAAGGATAACCAATGGGTGGTACTCCTGAAATTACTACGGATACATTTTCACCTTCCATGACCATATCCATATAATTTTTAATACTTTTCCCTGATAGGGAACCTTCTACTGCAGATTCTGCATCTGTAGTATTTACTTCTATATCTGATATGATTTTGAGCCTTACTCTTATATTCTGATCTCTTATATTCTGATCTTCATCTGTATAAATTTCTTGGTCTTCTTGGATCTGACCAAGGGATTTTAAATGGTCTTCAAGCTCTATAACTTGAAGGATGGATTTAAGCTCTACTCCTAATTCCTTAGGATAGAGAACTCTAACAAGATTTGCTTGCTCACAAATCTGCATTAATTTTAATTTTCCTGTTTCAGGAATTGTTTTGGTTTCTACAGGTTTTTGCTCTGTAGGTCTCCTTTTCATTACTAAGTATTTATCACTTAGTGTGTTTTTTCTAGTTAGACCAGAATCTAACTTACTAAGTAAAATAATTTGGGGTATTCTTTGTCAGATGCTTCTGGACCAGAATAGACAGAAAACCCTTTTGCGAGATTAAAGCCATCAGTTTTGATTTTAATAGCAATAGATTTAATTATTGCTTCGTCTTCCATTAACTTAGAACTAGTTTTTCTAAGTTGGTTATCGTGTTTTCAAAATTTTCAAGTTTAATGTTTACTTCATTAAACCTGTGATTCATATTGTTGTCTACTAACTCTAATCTTTCCTAAAGATTAAGAGTCTGACACTTAGGAAACTTATTTAATGATACTCAAGTCACCCATATACATATATATATATACATGGCCGTACTCAAGCACCCAAGTTCCCATACGTTCCTCTGTGACATAGCACCCAAATTGGAGTGTCCATGTGACATAGCGTCCCAAGCCTTGTCAGTCCTATTCGACCATATGAAAGAAAATTCTATTCCAACAGATTACATTTCTCATTTTTCCATGCAAGAAACAAGGAATTTTTTATGTATATATTTTTTTTTAAAACAAGGAAAGAGTGATTTCTCTTTCAATTTGGTGACAATGTACTAGTATTTAATTCTTCATGAATCTCCACTACTCAGTTAGCATTCCTTAGATAGTGATATGCTTAAGTAGACTTGCCAATCTCATTGCATTGTTCAAAAGAGTAACTGACATTGGGGATACACTTTAAAAAAGATTTACATAAATTTTTAAACAAGCTTGTCAATGCAAAATTACGTCTAAAATGGCAATGATGATCTCCATTTTTTGAATTTTTAACTTTTTCTAAATTTTCAGATAGGCCCCTAGACTTGGCTTATTTGCCTAGGCTGGTTGCTCTTAGGCAACCTGTTACTTGAAAATGCCTAAGCCATCATCAAGGCCCTCAACAGACTAAGCTATTTTTTCTCCAACAACCTAAATTTTTTCCCTACTATCTGAGGCAAATTTTCTTCTTCTTCTTCTTCTGTTTTAATGCAACCCATTTATTTGATGTTGCATATCTGCACATGGGCACATAGCACAAGTTAGTACATAGTACATACACCATCACACTTGAATATTTTATAATGCCCCTGTGGCTGTGGCTAAAGGCTTTCAGCGACAGATTATTTAGCCATCCAGCAGCTGGCTGGTTCACACACACATACACAGAGAGGTAGATATATATATATATATATATATATAGATCTTTCTAATAGTTTTTATGTTTGTTAGAAATTATAACAAAAATTGTTTTATGATATTAACATGGAAGCTGTATTATTTAAAAAATCTATGTTTTCCACTTTTTTATTTAAATTACACATTTTAGGCTCTTTTTAGGCTTTTGCGTTTTAAAAATTATAGTTAAAGATTTAGTAGTAGCTAATTAAGAAAATAATTTTTTTTTTCATACTCTGCAACGCTGGAAAACATTGATATTGACTTGTAAGTTCCTTTTGTGCTACATGACTTGTAAACAATTATTCAATCTCATTAAATTTGATTTTTCAAACTTCTAACTTTGTTATGAAATGTTGAAATTTTAATTGTTTTATCGTTATAAGTTGATAGTTAGAGGTGCTTCATTGAAAACGTTTCAGCCATTTCTTTCTTTCTTTCTTTTTTGACTGCTTAATGTGCCTAGTCCTGCTAGACTCTAGGCACAACCCACTGCTTAGGCTGCATAGAGTGCGTTTGACAACATGGTTTCTATAATCATGGAGAAAAGCGAAGAATCACTGATCTCCTTTGCATCCAAGAGTTTGCAGCATCAGAGAATAAACCAGCAAAATGTTACACATTCAGAGGTAGTAGCAACAACAGAAACAATAGCACATTATTGGAATCTGCATGTTTGCTTTCGCAGGATTTATTCAAGAAAAGAACTTGATATTCAAAACCTCCAAGCAGAGACCAAAAATTTTTCAATCAATAAAAATATATTGTTTTTTTACACAGTAGAATTATGGAACTTAATTTCCATGAATTAATTCTTCAGGTACCTCAAGTGTTTCCCGGACTAGTTTCATGAGTTGAGATGCAGCTCTAGACACCAGGCGAACATTAGGCCAAAAAGGGATATCCTCTTTGTTGTTTGAGAGATTATCAGCATTTGTACTTTCAATACTCTCACTCTTTCTTGTGTTTTCCTGTAAAAGAATGCCATCCTTTCGATGACGTGAACTTCTGAAGAACCAACAGTAATAGCAACATGCTTACCTGAGAAAGAGAAAAGTCACAACTCAAAAGCAGTTTTCGAGCTTTTGCCACAATTTCATTCTTCTTCCTGGAAGCAAAGTGGACTTCGACATTCTGAGCAAATCTAGTCAACTTTTCATTCTGGCCATCAGTCATTGGAAGAAACATGATGTCGCCTAATGACCCTTCAAACTCTTGTGTGGCTTTCAAGATACCTTGATATTCAGCAACCTTAGATGCTTCACTAGGCGCAACCTGCTCAAGTAATTATTGCATGATTCTAAAAGTTCAGCAAACAGTAAAGAAATTAAAAAATGAAGATAAATAACAATGGAGAAATGAATCATTTAAGAAAATGAATAGTAAATCAGCAGATTATGGAGTGACAACTGAGTATTTTAATAATACCACAAGATCTTTGAAAGCAATAAAAGCAGTGAAAGGCATGGAAGCAGTGAAAGGCATGGAAGGGCTTCATCTGTTACACCACAAACTCACATATAATCGTGTTTGATAAGTCTATTATCTAATGACATGAACATTAGCAATATCTTAGAAAAGTTAAACCACAAAATAATATAGTTTAGCTATATTTCACAGAGGTAAATCCCACAACAATGTAGGTTGGCCAGACAAATTATCATTCATAGTTTAAGTAACAAAGCATCACCGAGTTCACAACTACAAAATGATGAAGACCTTGTACACTCTAAAGGTCAAATGAAGTTCATATATAAACATTACTTTCAAAATGGTCACTGAGTGCCAAATTTCTTTCATAAAGGTTCACTTTAAATCCTGCAGATTAGAGGAACATAGCTGCCATCTGAATCAGCAACAATGCATGCATGCATAGACATGCTAAAGGCACTAATCATGTATAGCACATCTGGTTGGAAAATTTTTATGCAAAGAAGCCTGCCAGCCACTGAAATATGTGATATATCGTTTAGACCCCAAGTATTAATTTATCTTCAAAACCACAGTATAGATTCAGTGAAAGTCAAACAGTTCTGAGTGCTACAATGTGACTAGAACCAGGAAACTATATCTTACAATAGACATACTTCAAATCTAACAGCAGTCAATGCCCAGCTAAAACTGGTTATACAGGCAGTCACCTACTTATGATGAAATGGCAGAGCTCAACCATAACCTAACCTAGACTATATACAGATCTAACACCATAGTATATACACCAACATTAGTTTGGGTGAAATAAGAGAGTTCATTTGCACCATACAGCAAGCATAACTCCATTACCATATTAGAAATACTCAGGACTATATTCTTATCATTGATTGAGAAAGAGGGGGGATGCATGCATAAAACTTTCTTAAAATTCTAAAACTCAAGCAGAATCCTAGTAAAGACCAGAAAAAAGAGATTACTGCACATAGTTAATACGACCAATGCAAAATACAAAAGAGTTGCTCAGTGTTACTTTAATGTTTCAGACTGTTTTCCGAACAAGAAATAACCATACATGAAGATCAAACCACCAAGGAAAGCACATCTTTTATGTAACCAACAATGCAAAGAAAATAACATCAAAGCTAATGCAAATGCTAATGTGCATGTATAAGAAAATGATAAACTGTAAAGACATTTACCAACAAGCATCTTTACCAACCTTTGAGAGGAAATTCATAATAATAGAATCGGAAATTTGTGGCCATGTCAATCTTCCAAGAATGCCCATCCAAGTTCCATTTCGGAAGCATATGAAGTTGTATGCAAACCTCAAAACATCTATAAGCATTGGATAAACCATCACAACATCCAAACTTTCTGTCTGCCACAAAATACAACAGCAGATCATGTATATATTTCAACTAGTAAGTAGTTGTTGAAATCAGAAGTTAGACATAGGTCCGCCAACATCCTAAAAAGACTAGCATCAATTCACATCTGCATAATTATTACATATATCACTTAGCGATGGTTTTCTTTCTAACTAGCCAATTAGTTACTTTACTTAGGTACTTAATAACTAGCTAGTTCATTAGCATCTTTGCTATAGTACAGTTATGGTGCTCCCAGGGGCACATACACCTACTCATAGCTAATACAGTTTTTTATTCATCCAACCTTACAGATATTATCCATATACATTTTTAGTAGAAACCTGTTTCTATATAATTTAATTTTCAATAATAAATATAAGCATTTAATAACTTGAAAATTAATGCCCCATAATGTGCCATTTTTTAAGATTTCTTCATGCTTCTATATCCAAATTGTCACAAGATTTCTTCATGTTTCTATATCCAAATTGTCACAAATATCGTTCTCAGGTTTTTGTGGGTGAGGTTTTTCTCAGGTATCAATCATGAAGTTTGCTTTTCTCTGAAAAATGTTAGGAATTCAAAAAATTTAAAAATGTAAAATATGAAAATCGAGTTCGCTACTTATTTTGTTGAAAAAAAAAATTGACGAAAAAGAAATCTCAACAAATAAAAATATATCAAAAAAAAATTTTCTGAAAAAAGGTGAAAAAAAACATGATATATTCGTTTTGGATAGTTTTTCAAAATATGATGTTTTTCCCTTATTTTCACATTTTTAACACAATATATTGAAAAACAGTATTTGTGACAATGGTTGAAATGACATGATCTAGAACATCAATTCTACCAAATAAATCATGTTCAATGTATATCAAAGTTTGATGTGATAATACAGCTTCTACTTATGGTTTTCACAACATGACTGTATGTAGAGAGAGAGAGAAATGCACCAATCAAAAAGGGGAAAAAGACTAAGAAATGCGTCTAAAACCCCTATGTAAACAATGAATAGGGACTAGTCAACTAGTTAGTTGACTAGCCAATGAACCATGGCCCAGCCAACTGGATAGTCATGGATTAATTGCCAGGTCACTGACTGGGCCAACAAAAGGACTAGTAGCCTAGGATGAGAACAGAGCTAGCAAGTTCCACCATGAATTACATCCTAGTTCAAGTATATGCTTGTAAACATCTGCAGTAAAAGATAAATTAACTGAAATTACATCCACTAAAATGCTTTTCAAAATATTTTTTAATATACAAATCCAAATTATATTAATAGAATTCTTTTCTAATAAAATGCAGATTTTCTTTTTCAATCATATCTAAGCAACTCGAAAACTTAGAACTCAGTGAGCATAATAGTGCAACACTTGCCTGCAAAACAGGAGAAGGTTCTGGATGAAGAACGATCTCAACCTTGCCTTCACTTGGCTCATCCACAGACACCTTTCCAGCTTTTCTGCCTATAATTGGCATAATTACAAATTTGTTCAACAAGTCTGCGACTCTTGCAAGCCCATAATTAAGAAGACCAATAATCTGCAGATGCCAGAAAGACTTTCAACCTGAGAAAGAAGTGGAACTAAAAAAAATGAACATATCATGGAACTCCCAATAAAACGGTTTCTCTAGTTCTTATTTTTGTTTTTCTGTTTTTTTTTTTATTCCAAAGAACCAGCATATCATGGAACTAAAACGGCAAAAGATACGTGCCAACTAATAAGTTACTTATTCTGAAAAACATAACAAACTTTAATGTGGATGAAGACATTTGCAAGTTAGATAAACTTGAAAATTGGTGTTCAAAGCATGTCTACTTCCAGGATGGTGTGTTTTCAGCTGCACGCTGAGATTTTATTTCCATTTAGCTTCATCATGACAAACACTTCAGTAAAGAAAGCTCTCTTTAAGTATCATATCCTCAAAGGAGGATAACAAATAAAAGTGAGACGGAACCTTACAACAATTAAACCACATGATATGCATGCTTTACTTTATATAATGTAGGCTCATCGCCATGTTAAACACGATTATCTCTTCGGGGTAAAAGTATATGAAATGCTCTGCCAGTTGAGGGTGCAACTCCTTTTTCCTTTAATATGCACCCACCTTTTCACTAATACCTAGTTGTATGGTAGTATAGACATTCAAAGTACCTCCTAAACTAAAGCAAAAATAGTTGCCAAAAATACATTCTTTAATGACAATGCTCTCTTATCCAGTTATCCTTGCTGTACAGAAGGTTTAACTTTCCTATTGATTTGAGGCACATCGATGTTAATATTTATGTATTAAACTATTAATTAATCTGAATGTACTTTTATAATTATTTAGTGGTGGAGACGAAAATTTTAGCAAAACTTGTCTTTTTATGATAAAGTTACAAACTTGTTAGTTAGAAAGAACGGGAGAACCAAAAAATTCTTTTTTTGAAATCTTATTGTAGAAAAATCTTGGCACTACCAGAAGTTGCAATTTATTTTCCAAGAAAGTTTTCAGAAAATATTGACAGGTTTATAATTAAAAAACATATCATAAACTTATATTCGGAAAATAAGATATTGTAATATAGAAGTTCTTGTCTTATCCTTGGTGAACCTATAAAATTACCTTTCTTTTTCAGGAAATTGTGAACCATACTTTCTATTTTGAACCCGACAGGCTTGACCTTGTAATTTATTTATTAAAACAAGTTAGTGCACACCTGGTCAGATCTCTACCCCTGCTAGGGGAATTTTCAAGTGTAAGGATGACTAGAAGGTAGACCTTCAACACAATGGGCATGCCAGGTTGCAGCATGTGCTATTCCCTTGGAGACCTTAAACTCTTTCCAGCTAGCATGAACGAACAATGAGGGGGCGTTCGTTTATTTCCCTTGATTTGGAGGTGAAATTTCACTAAAGGAAAGTTCCCTTTGTAAAGGGAGAAAGAGTTGAAATTACACCTCATCCTAAAATGAGGCGTGTTTGATGAACTAGAAAAAGCTCACCTGGAGAAATTTATTGGTGTTTGATGGCTAAGTGAGGGAATGAGAGAAAAACAGTTAAATAACTAACTATTACAAATCTGTGTTTATCAATACTCGATCTTAATGTATTTCAGGCATAATACTCGCTAGTATGCATGGTAGATGACGTTTATCTAACAAATCTGGAGATATATTTATATGGGGAATTAACATAACTTCACTCTATTATGCATTAACATGAAGAAGCAGCCGTAGATATTAGAAGTATTAAAACGTTAGATAACACCATACAATACTATTATATGATACTAATCTTTTACCCGGCTTTCCATATGGGTCTGAAGTAGCCATACATAAAAAGAATTGTATGAGCAAGTTGGTCTGCCATCATGGTGGTTCTGGATATGCCTGCAAGGCTGAATCGTTGCAATCCACAACTCAAAGACAGAAGAGAAAACTGAAAAAAGGGGAGAACACTTGAGGATGGAAGGGAAAACTGAAAACCCTATTTCGTCAATTCTGCCTTTGCTGGGTGCTCCAATTGTCAATGCTCAAGGCCTGCTTTAGATCCTCCTTCCCACCTCGTCAAATAGGTTGGCCTCTTTCTCTCCTTCCTTTTCAACCCCATGGAGAAGACGTCGGTTGATAGTGGATTGTCAGAACAAGGTCAGACGGCAAGAAGAAAATGGGTGGTTGTGATAGTAATTGCAGGATTTGGCTGTTTATCACCCAATGCTCTCATCAGGCGGCTGAGATTTTCTTTGTTTTTGTTCAACTTTATGTATATGGGTATTCTAGTTCAAATGTTCATTAGGCAAATAGAGAGAACGGGGAAAATGAAGTTCAGCAAAATCTTACTTTCATCGGATGTTGTGTGGACGTGGGGTGTTGCTCAGACGACAACGGCAGCTCCTCAGGCTACAACGACAATGGCTGCTGCTCAGGGGAATGCAACGATACTGTTTTGTGAAGACTTGAAGCTCTGAAGCCGTTAAACACCGGATGAAATTTACAAGGGTAAAAGGACGGACCTCTTGAGGTCCGACTTTTCCCCAGGTAAGTTTCAACCAGAATGAGGCACTTTCACCAGCTAAATTTTTTGGTGTTTGATGAAAGAGGGGAAATCCATACCATTTCCCCATGTTTACAGTGTTTCACCCAGCTATCAAACGCTCCCTAAGGATCTTCCATTTTGTAGCTGGTTAGAGGTTACGTGCTCCAAACATGGACAAGATCAGATCCATGGAGCAAGCTGGCAAGACAGCTCGCTAAGATTTCTAAGCTCAAGTAGCAGAGTGAACTTAGTTTTGCAAGTGTCGTTGCAGACTGGTGCTTTGGATGATGGAACATGTGACAGGGAACACTCAGGGATAAAGATGTCAGGCATCACATTTCTTTTTATGAGTTCTTGAGATGCTCTTGCTTCTATATGCTTCAAAATTACGGGTTACCAATTGCCTCTAGCAAGAAAACGAAACAATCATGGGCCCTAATATTTCAGGAAAAGATACACCTCCACCGGCTCCATGCTCTATTCGTTCTCACAAGGAGCAAAAGTCTCCCACTTCTCAAGTTCGAACCAAGGTACGAATCTATGGATCAGTTGGAGAGACCAAGAATTGCCCAAATTCTAGCTTAACAAGAAATCATGCGAATATTCATAAGGACAACAATGCCTACGATAGAAGGAAGAAGAAGCATACGTCCAACGCCTTCAATACTGACTGAAGCTCAACTCCATCGACTTGATTCCTAACCACCAATCTACCGCTCTCCGACTCGAAATGCACCGCGTTGTCCAGATGCTCAACAAGCACTCTTTGTAACTGCGGGATAAGGGAAACGGGAAATTCACCCAAAAAAGAAAGTGCGATGGAAGAAATGAGAGAAGAGGAAGACGAAATTTGCCCAAAGAAATTCGTCTAGGAAGAGCGAAAGAAAACTGAACTAGGAAAGCGCAAATTACCCGCTCGAAGCACTCGACCCATTGAGTTCTCAACAGGGAGAACGCCACAGGGTCCGCCTTACGAGAAGGAATCCCACCTCCCCCGTCCTTCCACTCATCAGGAACCGACAACGCCGCCTGCAGATCGCGAACTCCTCCGGCCGCCTCCACCAACCGCCCGGCCTCGACGCCCCCCCTCACAGCATCCAGCCTCTCCGCCAGGTCCGAGATCACCCGGACGACGCGCAGAGCCTCCTTCTTCTCCGCGAGCTCCCTGCGCTTGCGGCGGCTCTCCTCCACCAGGCTGCGGAGCTCAGCGTCCACGGGGCGCCCGGAAGGGCCCTCGTCAAAGAGGCGGAGGACAGTGGCGAGGCTGGCGGCGAGGTCGTCGACCTTGGAGGAGGTATCAACGGAGCGGGAGAGTATGTCAGCGAAGTCGCGGTGGTGGTCGCGGACGTACTCTGCGACCCTCCGCTTGATGTCGAGGGATCGGACCTGGAGGCGGTCGATCAGGAGGCGGAGGTCGGGGGATGAGAGCGGCGAGGACTCGTCGAGCTCCTCCCCTCCCGACGGCAGCAGCTCCCTCAAGTCGATGGAGCCCCTCACCACGTCCATTGCTCCCTTCCCTTTCCTTCCACCGGCCGGCCGGACCGACGGAGGGGGTCGCCTTCCTCTTTCTCCTCCTCTTGTCTACCGCCCAACCGCTCCAGTCATCCGAGCCAAGTGACTCGGCGCCGTGGGACGAGTCAAGCGCAGTCGGATGGGTGGAGCCACACGATTCGAATCCCATCCGCACAGCTACGGAAAGGGTTGTAAAAAACCGGTTTCTAAACCGGCGAGTTGCCGATTCCGTGAATTGGCCCCATTCAGCTGAATCGGTTGTGCAGTGGACGAACATAACAAAAGAAAATAATTTAAAAAAATAACGAGAGAAACAATTAAAAAATATAATTTTATAAATAAAATTTTTTTAAACGTTGACACATGGCATTCTTAGAGGTGAACAACCAATCGAGCTACTCGAGCTCGGCTGTGAACGAGTTGGACCCGAGTCATTTGCTTAACAAGTCGAGTGCACGAGTCGACTTGTTAAAATAATCGAGTTGAGTTCGAGTTCAACATGTAACTGCCAAATCGAGCTCGATCCTTAGTCGAGTTTGTCGAGCCTTAACCAAGTCGATATATTCAAACGAGTTTACGAATTTGTCGAGCCTTAATCGAGTTGAGTCGAACTCGAGCTCAACGATGAATATCAATTCTATTCAAACGAGTTTGCCGAGCCTTAATCGAGTTGAGCACTAGTTTAACACGTAACGATGAATATCAATTTTATTCAAAGGAGTTTGTCAAGCCTTAATATAGTCGAGTTCGAGCTGCTTCCGTCAAGCTATTCTCGAGCTCGAGTCGAGCTGAAGATTTCAGTAGTCAAGCCTAGTTCGAGCTAAATGAACTTGGGCTCTACTCGACTCATGTTGACCCTTGGGCACTCTTAATCTCAAAATTGAATTTGATTCGAATTGGCCGATCCCCATAATACTTTAACTGGCCGATTCCAAATAAATGAAACGATTTATGTATCTTAAAAAAAAATAGTTATGTCTATCGAAGTAAATATGAAAAATTCATACTTATTTGAATGGAGTTTCCATTATTATTATTTTAGTAGATCCACATTATTACTGCATTAAAATAATTGAAAACATGGTTGGACTTAGTGAGAACTATCTCAAATCAACCTCAAGTTTGAAGTTGATTCATGAATTGCTTATTTCAGATCGAATTTGTATGGTGGGTCAGGTCTGAATTTGTTTGAGATCAAAAGTCATGGTTAGATTTTCATGGGTGGTAGCACACGAATTTAGAGGTCCTGATAGCTTGACAAAAACTGTGATTTTATTTAAAAATCTTGTGACAATTAGACATAAAATCAAGTTCCAAGGAAATCCAGTGTTTTCTTTAACCCCCCAGTCCCACCCCACCACGCAAACACACACACGTATATATAAAATCTTGTGACAATTAGGCATAAAATCAAGTTTCAAGGAAATCCAGTGTTTTCTTTAACCCCCCAATCCCACCCCACCAAGCAAACACACACGTACACACACTTTTATATATATATATATATATATATATATTTATTTATTTATTTATTTAGAAATACCAGTTACTAACCCAACTAGGTATGCCACCAAGCTCACAGAGCTAGTGCATACATCTTCACAAAGAAAAGTTTTTTTCTCAAGGTTTTTGTTTGTCCTATTCATGTGGCACCTGATAATTCCTGAGAATATAGTCGGATGTGGTTCAATTGATACCATAATTCCAGATTTGTATGTGTATCAAGATTGTGCAAAGGAAGCCACTTTGGTGGGTTAAAACATGACTTAATGAATTGAAAGTCATCATTTTATGTATTCATGCAAAAGTGAAAGCTGTGTGTGCTTGGTGGTGACTCTTACATAGCGTTTGATTGTTTTCCTTGATTTGGATGAGAATAAATTTCACTGGGGGAAAGTTCCCTTGGTAAAAAGTGGAAGATGAGAAATTTCACCTCAGGTGTCTTTGATGAGCTTAGAAAATTTCACTTGAAGAAATTTATTTGCATTTCACTCAATGGCCAATGGCAGCTGGTTGCTGGTTCAAGTGACATGACAGTCAACCAGGGGCAGAACCAGAAGTTTTTCATGAGGCGGCTCAAATTAAAGTTTCTAAATTTTGATTAAAGCCCCCAGGTGTGGGGTTTTTGATGCGATGTTGGGTTCTCAAACACCGCACTTTAAAACTGTATTGCTGCCCAAATATTGAGGATTCAAATTTGAATTGATTGTTGATGAGAAGATATATTTCGTTTCAACCTTTTATCCCAACCTTCAAATTTGATAAAACCACAATCACAGAAAGACATAAATACACCAGCTATATGTTGACAATCTTATGCCGAAGATTTAAAAGATTCTTGGAAACACATATGTACGGTTCAAGGAAAGAACATTTCTCCTGGTTTTCAAGACAAATTCAAACGAAAACCTTGATTAGATCAGTTCTTAATTTTATTTATTTACTATTGTGGATACATTGGAGTACATTTAGTGAAAGTAAAATTTGGCAACACCTTGCAATGTCATTAGTGGCACTTGCAAAACTTTATGACATGCAACATTTCTCACCACCTGTGTGGCATTGGTGGCGGTGGTGTCGGACGTCGGCATAGGCGCAGTGAGACACGAACTGGACCTCGAGCTTGTCCTCTTGTGGGAAACTGACACGCCATTAAAGAGTCCTTTTCTTCAGCATGGGGACTAGGAACAACATGTGCCCTTAGAGTCCTTTTCTTCAGCATGGGGACTAGGAACAACATGTGCCCTTAGGTTGTAGGGTCTGCTTTCTCGGTGCTTTGGGGTGCGCTTTCATAGAATATATCATTGTAAGGAACTTACTGCAAATACTGTCATAAAAGTTTGATATGCAACTAGACAAATAATTTCAAATGCATAAAAGGATTTCTCGTCATTTATTAACAAAGAAAAGAGTATAAAGTTGTGAAGGGGAGTTCGAAATAGGGATCAGGCTCTATGTTGATCTACCATTTACCAGGATTTTACTTAATTTCATTTGGGCTCAGATTAGATTCGACCATTAGTTTTTGGGACCAATTAAATTTGTATTCGGCTATAGCAAAGTTCTATTTGAGAAACAACTAATGAGGGTAAAATATAGTATTTTTTTTTCTGTTTAGGAACTATGGTATCTAGTACATTCATTAGTGCAATTATTTTTATCATTTTCTTTGGAAGACCACATAATGCAGAAACTAGCAGCAAATTTGACTCATATTGCATTTATCTTTTGAATCGCCTCCCTTTTGTGACTTCCAAGTAATTAAAAGGTCAGTATGCAGCAGTGCTTCATCCCAAGCATGCAGCTGCATACTTAGGTATTGGACGTCGGGATGGCTCTCAGCGAGGTCTCTTCTCATGAGCTGAGTTCGACCGAGACTAGCTGGGCTAGTTCGAACTTGGGTCGAGTCTCAGAAGGTAGAACTTGAGCTTATGAAGGCTCGAACTCGGCTCGATTAAGGACAAGCTGAGATCTGGGTTAAGTTAGTGGAGTCATTTAATAAAAAGTTGTTTTTTAAATCAGTGGAAACGACCATATTATTTGAATATCTGGATCTAACCATGGCTAGTCACAATTAAGCATACACATGAACTTGTTTGTCCGTCTTCTGTCCCTTTTTTTGGCTACTTATTCTCTTGTCACAACCTTAATCAAGTTTAAGCGAGTCGAGCCTGCCTAACTGGAGCTTTGACTCATTTGCTTAAGTGAGTCCATTTCTTAGTTCTAACAAATACTCTACAAAAAGACCAACACAAAAATGACCCTCGCACAGCCAAGCAGTACCTTCCTAGAGCCGACCACTGAATTCAATACTTGGGCTTAGCTTTCATTAAACATGTTTCCATGAAAGTCGTATCAATTTTCTTTTAATTGACTAATATCCTATAGCAGTAGTGGAACCAGAACAAATTTGCAGAGGGGCATTCATTTACAGGTTTTTATATTTGACAGGGCACTCACATATATAACAAAACAAATATTTGAAGATGTTTATGTAAAAATAAAGAAACATTGAGAGGTAGGTGTGACGGGCCATATGTGGCTCGGCCAATGTCCAATAGGGCAAATGCTTTGACGTGATTGTGTCTTTGATGGAGCTATCAATATGTATCTCTTGTGAATTAGGATTACGTTTCAGCTTTCAACGAATTGTATCAAAAGACTTGAGCTTCGTATTAAGTCTTAAAGATTTTAAGAATAACATGCAGCACTTTTTGTTTTTCTATTAAATGATTAAAAAATATTTTATTTAGAGGGTATCAATAAATAGTTTATAAGTACCATGAAAGGGAAACTTCCTGGTCAGTTTGGAAGGTTTAGATATATCAATATCTTATACAAGTGATAAATTAAGTAAAAATAAGAATTCTTGAGACTGATTATCTGTCGAGAATCTACAAGATATCAATGTGAAAAATTTTCAATATATATATATATATATATATATATATATATATATATATGTATATGTATATATATATATATATATATATTATGTAAATTTTATTATGATGCACTGCCGAGCAGCACCAGCGAGTGGAGAGGAAAGCCGTTGGGCGATGACTGAAGATTTTCTTTTTAAAAAAAAAATCATAAGCACTGACAGTAGATAGAAAACTAAAACTATGCGAGCTTATATATGACACCAAATCTTCGTCCAACGAAAAAAAGAAAAGGATGTGTTCGGTTTGCACCCAGACTTGAATGAGAACGCTCAAGTAGAGAAAGATGTGTTCGGTTTGCATGTTTTTATTTTGCTTCAAGAGCGATAACAAATCATTCTCCAATATCAACACTCAGTAACATTACATTATCCACATGTCTTTGAAATTGAAAGATCAAGAAGAGAAAGATGTGTTCGGTAGACATATTTTTCTTTTGCTTCAAGAGTGACTACAAATCTTTATCTAACACCGAAAAACTTATTGTCATTTTCATTCATCCATCTGTGTTTGAATTGAAATGGTCAAGCGAAGAAAGATGTGTTCGGTTTGCATGTTATTCTTTTGCTTCATTTGTTGTAGAAAACCTTTCTCCAGCACCAACATAGTAATTGTCATTTTCATCATCGACCCAGGCTTGAATGAGAATGCTCAAGTAGAGAATAATGTGTTCGGTTTGCATGTTTTTCTTTTGCTTCAAGAGTGACTGCATATTCCTTTTCTAGCGCTGAAAAACTTATTGTCATTTTCATCATCCACCTTTGTTTGAATTGAAATGGTCAAGTTGAGAAAGGTGTTCGGTTTGCATGTTTTTCTTTTGCTTCATATGAGGCGGCAAACATTTCCCCTGCATCAATGGAACAATTATCATTTTCATCATCCGCCCACGCTTGAATGAGAACGCTCAAGTAGAGAAAGATGTGCTCAGTTGGCATGTTTTTCTTTTGCTTCAAGAGTGACTGTAAACCTTTCTGTAGCACCGAAAAACTTATTGTCATTTTCATCATCCACCTGTGTTTGAATTGAAATGGTCAAATGGAGAAAGATGTGTTCGGTTTGCATGTTTTTCTTTTGCTTCATTTGTGGCAGCAAACCTTTCTCTAGCACCAGCAGAGTAATTATCATTTTCATCATCCACCCGATCTTGAATGAGAACACTAAAGTAGAAAAAGATGTGTTCGGTTTGCATGTTTTTCTTTTGCTTCATTTTTGGCAGAAAATCTCTTTCCAGCATCAACATAGTAATTGTCATTTTCATCATCCACCCAGGCTTGAATGAGAATGCTCAAGTAGAGAATGATGTGTTCGGTTTGCATGTTTTTCTTTTGCCTCAAGAGTGACTGTAAACCTTTCTCTAACGCTCAAAAACTTATTGTCATTTTCATCATCCACCTGTGTTTGAATTGAAATGGTCAAGTTGAGAAAGATGTGTTCGGTTTGCATGTTTTTCTTTTGCTCGATTTGTGGCGGCAAACCATTCCCCAGCACCAATGGAACAATTATCATTTTCATCATCCGCCTATGCTTGAATGAGAACGCTCAAGTAGAGAAAGATGTGCTCAGTTGACATGTTTTTCTTTTCCTTCAAGAGTGACTGTAAACCTTTCTATAGCACCGAAAAACATATTGTCATTTTCATCATTCACATGTGTTTGAATTGAAATGGTCAAATGGAGAAAGATGTGTTCGGTTTGCATGTTTTTCTTTTGCTTCATTTGTGGCAGCAAACCTTTCTCTAGCACAGCAGAGTAATTATCATTTTCATCATCCGCCCGATCTTGAATGAGAACGCTCAAGTAGAGAAAGATGTGTTCGGTTTGCATGTTTTTCTTTTGCTTCATTTGTGGCAGAAAACCTTTTTCCAGCATCAACATAGTAATTGTCATTTTCATCATCCACCCAAGCTTGAATGGGAATGCTCAAGTAGAGAATGATGTGTTCGGTTTGCATGTTTTTCTTTTGCCTCAAGAGTGACTGTAAACCTTTTTCTAACGCTCAAAAACTTATTGTCATTTTCATCATCCACCTGTGTTTGAATTGAAATGGTCAAGCGAAGAAAGATGTGTTCGGTTTGCATGTTTTTCTTTTGCTTCATTTGTTGTAGAAAACCTTTCTTCAGCACCAACATAGTAATTGTCATTTTCATCATCCACCTAGGCTTGAATGAGAATGCTCAAGTAGAGAATAATGTGTTCGGTTTTCATGTTTTTCTTTTACTTCAAGAGTGACTGCATATTCTTTTTCTACCGCTGAAAAACTTATTGTCATTTTCATCATCCACCTGTGTTTGAATTGAAATGGTCAACCTGGGAAAGATGTGTTCGGTTTGCATGTTTTTCTTTTGCCCTCATTTGTGGCGTCAAACCTTTCCCCAGCACCAATGGAACAATTTTCATTTTCATCATCCGCCCAGGCTTGAATGACAAACGCTCAAGTAGAGAAACATGTGCTCAGTTGGCATGTTTTTCTTTTGCTTCAAGAGTGACTGTAAACCTTTCTGTAGCACCGAAAAACTTATTGTCATTTTCATCATCCACCTGTGTTTGAATTGAAATGGTCAAATGGATAAAGATGTGTTCGGTTTGCATGTTTTTCTTTTGCTTCATTTGTGGCAGCGAACCTTTCTCTAGCACCAGCAGAGTAATTATCATTTTCATCATCCACCCGATCTTGAATGAGAACGCTCAAGTAGAGAAAGATGTGTTCGGTTTGCATGTTTTTCTTTTGCTTCATTTGTGGCAGAAAACCTTTTTCCAGCATCAACATAGTAATTGTCATTTTCATCATCCACCCAGGCTTGAATGAGAATGCTCAAGTAGAGAATGATGTGTTCAGTTTGCATGTTTTTCTTTTGCCTCAAGAGTGACTGTAAACCTTTCTCTAACGCTCAAAAACTTATTGTCATTTTTATCATCCACCTGTGTTTGAATTGAAATGGTCAAGCTGAAAAAGATGTGTTCGGTTTGCATGTTTTACTTTTGCTTCATTTGTGGCGGCAAACCTTTCCCCAGCACCAACGAAACAATTATCATTTTCATCATCCGCCTAGGCTTGAATAAGAATGCTCAAGTAGAGAAAGATGTGCTCAGTTGACATGTTTTTCTTTTGCTTCAAGAGTGACTGTAAACCTTTCTCTACCGCTGAAAAACTTATTGTCATTTTCATCATCCACCTGTGTTTNAACGCTCAAGTAGAGAAAGATGTGTTCGGTTTGCATGTTTTTCTTTTGCTTCATTTGTGGCAGAAAACCTTTTTCCAGCATCAACATAGTAATTGTCATTTTCATCATCCACCCAGGCTTGAATGAGAATGCTCAAGTAGAGAATGATGTGTTCGGTTTGCATGTTTTTCTTTTGCCTCAAGAGTGACTGTAAACCTTTCTCTAACGCTCAAAAACTTATTGTCATTTTCATCATGCACCTGTGTTTGAATTGAAATGGTCAAGCTGAGAAAGATGTGTTCGGTTTGCATGTTTTACTTTTGCTTCATTTGTGGCGGCAAACCTTTCCCCAGCACCAACGAAACAATTATCATTTTCATCATCCGCGTAGGCTTGAATAAGAATGCTCAAGTAGAGAAAGATGTGCTCAGTTGACATGTTTTTCTGTAAACCTTTCTCTACCGCTGAAAAACTTATTGTCATTTTCATCATCCACATGTGTTTGAATTGAAATGGTCAAATGGAGAAAGATGTGTTCGGTTTGCATGTTTTTCTTTTGCTTCATTTGTGGCAGCAAACCTTTCTCTAGCACAGCAGAGTAATTATCATTTTCATCATCCGCCCGATCTTGAATGAGAACGCTCAAGTAGAGAAAGATGTGTTCGGTTTGCATGTTTTTCTTTTGTTTCATTTGTGGCAGAAAACCTTTTTCCAGCATCAACATAGTAATTGTCATTTTCATCATCCACCCAGGCTTGAATGGGAATGCTCAAGTAGAGAATGATGTGTTCGGTTTGCATGTTTTTCTTTTGCTTCATTTGTGGCAGAAAACCTTTTTCCAGCATCAACATAGTAATTGTCATTTTCATCATCCACCCAAGCTTGAATGGGAATGCTCAAGTAGAGAATGATGTGTTCGGTTTGCATGTTTTTCTTTTGCCTCAAGAGTGACTGTAAACCTTTCTCTAACGCTAAAAAACTTATTGTCATTTTCATCATCCACCTGTGTTTGAATTGAAATGGTCAAGCGAAGAAAGATGTGTTCGGTTTGCATGTTTTTCTTTTGCTTCATTTGTTGTAGAAAACCTTTCTTCAGCACCAACATAGTAATTGTCATTTTCATCATCCACCCAGGCTTGAATGAGAATGCTCAAGTAGAGAATAATGTGTTCGGTTTCCATGTTTTTCTTTTACTTCAAGAGTGACTGCATATTCCTTTTCTAGCGCTGAAAAACTTATTGTCATTTTCATCATCCACCTGTGTTTGAATTGAAATGGTCAACCTGAGGAAGATGTGTTCGGTTTGCCTGGTTTTCTTTTGCCCTCATTTGTGGCGTTAAACCTTTGTCCAGCACCAATGGAACAATTATCATTTTCATCATCCGCCCAGGCTTGAATGAAAACGCTCAAGTAGAGAAAGATGTGCTCAATTGGCTTGTTTTTCTTTTGCTTCAAGAGTGACTGTAAACCTTTCTGTAGCACCGAAAAACTTATTGTCATTTTCATCATCCACCTGTGTTTGAATTGAAATGGTCAAATGGAGAAAGATGTGTTCGGTTTGCACGTTTTTCTTTTGCTTCATTTGTGGCAGCAAACCTTTCTCTAGCACCAGCAGAGTAATTATCATTTTCATCATCCACCCGATCTTGAATGACAACGCTCAAGTAGAGAAAAATGTGTTCGGTTTGCATGTTTTTCTTTTGCTTCATTTGTGACAGAAAACCTTTTTTCCAGCATCAACATAGTAATTGTCATTTTCATCATCCATCCAGGCTTGAATGAGAATGCTCAAGTAGAGAATGATGTGTTCGGTTTGCATGTTTTTCTTTTGCCTTAAGAGTGACTGTAAACCTTTCTCTAATGCTCAAAAACTTATTGTCATTTTCATCATCCACCTGTGTTTGAATTGAAATGGTCAAGCTGAGAAAGATGTGTTCGGTTTGCATGTTTTACTTTTGCTTCATTTATGGCGGCAAACCTTTCCCCAGCACCAACGAAACAATTATCATTTTCATCATCCGCCTAGGCTTGAATAAGAATGCTCAAGTAGAGAAAGATGTGCTCAGTTGACATGTTTTTCTTTTGCTTCAAGAGTGACTGTAAACATTTCTCTACCGCTGAAAAACTTATTGTCATTTTCATCATCCACCTGTGTTTGAATTGAAATGGTCAACCTGAGAAAGATGTGTTCGGTTTGCATGTTTTTCTTTTGCCCTCATTTGTGGCGTCAAACCTTTCCCCAGAACCAATGGAACAATTATCATTTTCATCATCCGCCCAGGCTTGAATGAGAACGCTCAAGTAGAGAAAGATGTGCTCAGTTGGCATGTTTTTCTTTTGCTTCAAGAGTGACTGTAAACCTTTCTGTAGCACCGAAAAACTTATTGTCATTTTCATCATATACCTGTGTTTGAATTGAAATGGTCAAATGGAGAAAGATGTGTTCGGTTTGCATGTTTTTCTTTTGCTTCATTTGTGGCAGCAAACCTTTCTCTAGCACCAGCAGAGTAATTATCATTTTCATCATCCACCCGATCTTGAATGAGAACGCTCAAGTAGAGAAAGATGTGTTCGGTTTGCATGTTTTTCTTTTGCTTCATTTGTGGCAGAAAACCTTTTTCCAGCATCAACATNTTTGCTTCAAGAGTGACTGTAAACCTTTCTCTACCGCTGAAAAACTTATTGTCATTTTCATCATCCACCTGTGTTTGAATTGAAATGGTCAACCTGAGAAAGATGTGTTCGGTTTGCATGTTTTTCTTTTGCCCTCATTTGTGGCGTCAAACCTTTCCCCAGCACCAATGGAACAATTATCATTTTCATCATCCGCCCAGGCTTGAATGAGAATGCTCAAGTAGAGAAAGATGTGCTCAATTGGCATGTTTTTCTTTTGCTTCAAGAGTGACTGTAAACCTTTCTGTAGCACCGAAAAACTTATTGTCATTTTCATCATCCACCTGTGTTTGAATTGAAATGGTCAAATGGAGAAAGATGTGTTCGGTTTGCATGTTTTTCTTTTGCTTCATTTGTGGCAGCAAACCTTTCTCTAGCACCAGCAGAGTAATTATCATTTTCATCATCCACCCGATCTTGAATGAGAACACTAAAGTAGAGAAAGATGTGTTCGGTTTGCATGTTTTTCTTTTGCTTCATTTTTGGCAGAAAATCTCTTTCCAACATCAACATAGTAATTGTCATTTTCATCATCCACCCATGCTTGAATGGGAATGCTCAAGTAGAGAATGATGTGTTCGGTTTGCATGTTTTTCTTTTGCCTCAAGAGTGACTGTAAACCTTTCTCTAACGGTCAAAAACTTATTGTCATTTTCATCATCCACCTGTGTTTGAATTGAAATGGTCAAGCTGAGAAAGATTTGTTCGGTTTGCATGTTTTTCTTTTGCTTCATTTGTGGCAGAAAACCTATTTCCAGCATCAACATAGTAATTGTCATTTTCATCATCCACCGGCTTGAATGGAAATGCTCTAGTAGAGAAAAATGTGTTCGGTTGGCATGTTTTTCTTTTGCTTCAAGAGTGACTGTAAACCTTTCTCTAACACCGAAAAACTCATTGTCATGTTCATCATCCACCTGTGTTTGAATTGAAATGGTCAAATGAAGAAAGATGTGTTCGGTTTGCATGTTATTCTTTTGCTTCATTTGTGGTAGAAAACATTTCTCTAGCATCAACACAGTAATTGTCATTTTCATCATCCACCCAGGCTTGAATGAAAATGCTCAAGCAGAGAATGATGTGTTCGGTTTGCATGTTTTTCTTTTGCTTCAAGAGTGACTGTAAACCTTTCTCTACCGCTGAAAAACTTATTGTCATTTTCATCATCCACCTGTATTTGAATTGAAATGGTCAACCTGAGAAAGATGTGTTCGGTTTGCATGTTTTTCTTCTGCCTTCATTAGTGGCGTCAAGCCTTTCCCCAGCACCGATGGAACAATTATCATTTTCATCATCCGCCCAGGCTTGAATGAGAACGCTCAAGTAGAGAAAGATGTGCTCAGTTGGCATGTTTTTCTTTTGCTTCAAGAGTGACTGTAAACCTTTCTGTAGCACCGAAAAACTTATTGTCATTTTCATCATCCACCTGTGTTTGAATTGAAATGGTCAAATAGAGAAAGATGTGTTCGGTTTGCATGTTTTTCTTTTGCTTCATTTGTGACATCAAACCTTTCTCCAGCACCAACAGAGTAATTATCATTTTCATCATTCACCCGGGTTAGAATGAGAACTTTCAAGTAGAGAAAGATGTGTACGGTTTGCTTGTTTTTCTTTTGCTTCAAGGGCGACAACAAATCATTGTCCAACATCAACAAACTCATTATCATTGCATTGTCCACCTGTCCTTGAATTTGAAAGATCAAGTACAGAAAGAGGTGTTCGGTTGACATATTTTTCTTTTGCTTCAAGAGTGACTGCAAATCTTTCTCTACCACCGAAAAATTTATTCTTATTTTCATCATCCACCTGTATTTGAATAAGAATGATCAAGTAGGGAAAGCTATGTTCGGTTTGCATGTTTTTCTTTTGCTTCAAGAGTGACACCAAGTCTTTCTCCAACGTTTGCAATCTCTTTATCATTTTGATCATCTACTTTGGGTTTAAATTTGAATGATCAATCGGAGAAAGATGTGTCTGGTTCGCATGTATTTCTTTTATTCATTTGTAGTAGCAAATCTTACTCCAAGACCAACAAACTATTTGTCATTTTCATCATGCACGTGAGCTTGAATAAGAACGATCAAGTGGAAGAAGATGTGTTCTGTTTGCCCATTTGCATTTTTTTGTTGCTTCAAGAGTGGCAACCCAACACCAACAAACTCATTATAATTTTCATCGTCCACCAGGATTTGAATTTGAAAATTCAAGTAGAGAAAGATGTGTTTGGTTTGCTTGATTTTCTTTTGCTTCTAGAGTGACAACATATCTATCTCCAACACGAACAGACTCATCTTCATTTTCGTCATCCACATGGGTATGAATTTTTACCTGATAAATCATATGAAATGGGTAAGTTGAATAAGTGAAATAGCATGATGAAGTTAAGTAACTCAGCAAGACCATTACTTGTTTCCTTATCTGTCATTATTATAAACTGTGCGCTTCTATTGTTTGACAAGTGTAGAAGAACAAAAAAGACAAGTCAAACAAATTCAATTAAAAACTATTAAAGTAGCTTGACAATCATTGTATGAGGTTTCTAATGCATCTGAGGGACATGCTTCCTAACTTCAAACATTTTTGCTTTGGTTTTAAGCAAATGAACTTTATAGTCCTATTTAAATTTTTTGAATTTTTAAAGACGTAAGAAATTAATGCAAAATATTAAGATATCTAATCATTAGTTGTCTCAAATCATAACCAAAATAATTTTAAATTCATATCGAAGAAATCATCCAATGCTACAAAAGAAACAAAATTAAGTATGAGAGACAACATGAACTGAGCAAATGCATGACACCTTATTGATTACTCATAAGATACAAAGCATGACACCTTATTGTTAAAGTAATAATGTGTGAAATATAACTATAATCATTTTTAACCCCAAATTAAGACCTTATATATACCATATATTACTACATGGGAATGCCAAATTGCATAAGATGAAAAATTATTATGAGCTGACCTATGAAAATGAAATCTAAACTAAGAATGAATGCAACTATGGCATCACAAGAGTTCCAACTTAAGAGAAGTCACGGTTGAAGTTGTCATCTAAAAAGTTGTCTCAAAAGACTTATCAAAGTCTGTCTTGAATCATGTCAATATAACCTAAGATAAGTACCATTGTCAACATGAATCTATTGAACTATGTCATGCTATCAAGAACATCTCAAAGACAAAATTTCTTATCAGGCATTAAGGCTCTTAGATTATGCCATGCTATAAAGAATATCTCAAAAACAAAATTTTTAATTAGTCATTATGGAACTCCTATATTGTCATAAAGCCGCAATGATCCTGACAACACTCATCTGTTTTATTAGCTCGAGTGTCAACCATCCTAGTTTTTTCAAGCAATATTGGCATGACTCAACATTACAAGATACAAAAAGAAACTACGTGTCATAAAGAAGACATAAATGTCATTTTCAGAATACCTTCTCAAATTTCTTTTTTTGATACTGCACAATACATACTTAGTACTTCCTGAATTAATGTCAAATATATAAGACTTCAACTCATGTGCAAAAGCCCAGCTATGTACCTGACTCGTGGAATGCCAACTTCCACTAACAATTGAGCTCATCCTTCTGTACCTCCTTAATTCTGCTGGATGATGGAGTTGAACAAGAGGTAACATAGTTGTCTCATGCCTCAAAATTTTATATAGTTGCTTGATATTTAGTTCCTGCAAAAGAAAATTAAAAGAACGATCACATAATGACTAGTTTAATAGTGCATTTTTAGAAGGTCCTTGCTTTTTAATCGCTTGTGAAAATTCTATTACATTTTATGTAAGAGTAGAGATATTGTATTGTTTTAGCACTAACCAAATCTATACATTAGTTCAAATGCTATAAAATTGTTTCCTATTAATGTTTTCCTTGTCCATTACTTAGCCAAGTTCTCATGAGGACATGTTGCTTATTTATAATTACGAAACAAACAACAATGTGTAAATAAAATTACTAAAATAAAGACTACATTGTAAGTATCTGAATTGAATATTGAAGCAAATATGTTGCTTATAGAACCGATTTTTTTTAGAATGAAGACAATTAAATGTAAAATACTTGTTAAAATAAATGATCGGCCTTAAAAAGTCAAAATTGAAATGAAATACTTGTTAAAAATACTTGTCATTTTGACACATCACGTATCTTTGGCACATAGCAGAATTGAAATGAAATAATAATAATGATTTTGACACAAATATTTTACTAAATGCTTGAGATGTGCTTATTTATGTCCATAATAGAAACAAAATTCAGTTAAAACAATTATCCACTCATCAAGCAAGGATGTCAAATAACCTAAAAGCCAATAAAAATATAAACTAGAAAACAATTAAGCATGACATAAGTATACTATAGTGCTAGCGTTTTGGTAATCAGGAATGTGGCTTCTTCATGTCGTTCAAATAAAAGAACCTTTTAATTGTGTAAGGAGTAGTGGATCAATTTCCATGGAATAACAAGTTCTTGAATCAAAAAATACATATAAACATCCACATATTAATTTAATATACACAGGAAATCTAGTATAAGAAGCTTTTTCTAATGCTAAGAAAAGATTTGACCTCCAATATTGAAAAGGCAACATGAAACTTGCCTACAAAGATCATTGATAAAAAATATCAAACTTCAAGAAAAAAAATGCAAATAGAAAAAGGAACAAGAAACCAATGTAGAACTTACCAAAAAAAATAGAGGTTCATGACATCCTGAGCAACTTCACACTATACGATGAGAAGAAGCTACGATTGTATTGTACGAGAACTAATTTGAGGCTTGTATTTATAGCCAAAACACCTTCTTCACATGGTAACTATAGATTCAAAAGAATTAACGTGAAACCATAGCAAATGAAGAAACTTTATATGCCTTTCCTTTTTGGTAGAACAATTGGCTTCTATAAGTTTAATTTGTCATCATACTTTGTGCAAAAAAAAAAAAGTAAGCATTTGATGAAAATGAGCAGCATCTAGGAGAAGATGATTTTATTTCTGTTTTTATCTTCATTGCCTACTAAAGAAACGAATATGTTCTTCATACTATTGCTTGGCTGAATCTTTGAATATCAAAAAATCCTATTTTGCAACTTATTGTCCTAGCATTTTGTTTCTAGACCCATAGAGATTGGAATTAATGGTGGGCATCGGACTTGCCCTATGCCAACATTTATCAAGCTTGGCCTGACTTGGCAAGATATTGGGTAGGGCAAGGTTGAGTATTAGAGCCTCAATTTCTTAGGGAAGGCTTATGACAGGTATTGGGCCAACCAAGGGGGTTTAGATCAAGATGTAGTGGGTTCTAAAACCGGTCTGCGCTAGGTCCTAGACGATTCCCAATTTGAGAAGATCAGGCTTGGCTCGGTATCGGACCTATTGGGGGGCTTGATTGATGTTGAAACATGAAGAAGTTTGACGTTTCGTCATTAATGTAAACTAAAAAAAAGTTTTAGAAGGAGAATCAAGCCCTAAGAAGCTTAAAACATCCATTTAATAAAGCTAAAAAAATGTTGGCTGCCCCGAATCTCATCCGCCCAGGAGCGGAGGGAAGGAGGGCCAGCATGGGCCTGGCCCCATCTAAAAAAAGAAAAGAAACAAAAATTATGTGTAAATTTTAAAAAGTTTTACTTGTTTTATATAAGAATTTTGAAAAATGATATTTCGGCCAGTGTCAAAATTTAGAAACTTTAACTCGACCCCCCTCATGAAAATTTTTTGGCTCCACCCCTGCATCCGCCATGGTGCAATGCCAGTTCAATATCACTTTCTCTTTCTCCCTCTTCTCTCTCGATGGCGTTGCATTAGCCATTGTCATTGCATCAGCTATGGCCTATGCAGGTAGGGGCGGAGCCAATGTAAGGCCTGCATAGGCCTTGGTCCCACCCCAAAAAAATAAAATATGTAAATTTTATAAAATTTCACTTGTTCTATAAAAAAAATTTGAAAAATGATACTTCGGCCCTGGTCAAAATTTAGAAACTTTAATTTGGCCCCTCATGAAAAACTTCTGGTTCCGCCCCTGTATGCAGGCCTTTTTCTTTTGGTTCGGCCATGGCCATCTCAACCTTTTTTTTTTTGCTATCTCTCTCTTTCTAGCTTTGTCTTTCTTCCTCTAATTCTATCTTGTGATATAAGTCTCTTTTCCATGAGATCTCACAATAGTGGCAATAGAAAGCAAGTCTATCTCTCTCTGTTGCATTGCATTGGCTATGGCCAACACAGCTCCATTTCTTTCTTCATCTCTATTTCCCAATTTGTCTCACTCACTGTGTTTGACTGTTTTCCCTTCACTTTCAAACTCAGCTTGTGTTTGATAAAAGTTATCCGGACAACTTTTCCTATTGGCCATGGGCTTTGAGTTTAGGATGGTCCATCCCATGTCCTATCTATCAACATTCAAAACTTGTTCCAGTACAATGCTGGGTTCAGTTTGGCTACTTTTTTCGCAAGATCACTACCTTACACTAGGTGTGTTAGCTATTCGGTTACAAATTAGATGAAGTTACTTAAATTTATAAACGTTTTGTGCTTTCATATTAAAAATCAGAATTTGACAGGACAATGATGTGGTAGACAGGACGTTATGTCTGTTCTGTCCTACAAGACAACAGTCAAACGACCTCTAAGAAATACCTTGCACTTGAGTATAAATATAGTTAATATGGCCAGAATCCAATTTGGATCAGGTAGATATGTGCCATGAGAAACCTTTTCCAATTATATTATTTAAAAAGAAAAAAAAAGTTTTGATGTTGGGGCATGTAACAGCTCTCATTTGACTTTTGAAACTTAATAGATCACCATTCAACTTTTAAGTGAAATTTTCAAGAGGTGTCTACCCAGTGGGAAGCTCAGTTTTTTATATAAAACCAGGGCGGGGCCAGGGGCAGCAGGAGCCATGGCCTCCCTTAGATTTTCAAACGAGAAAATTTATATGTAAAGTCAAAAAACTTTAATTTAGCCTAGATAAAAAATTTTGAAAATTATATTTCGGCCTATTTTAAAATTTTGAAACTATGACTCGGCCTTCCTAATGAAAAAAATATGGAACTGCTAGCATTGTAAAAATCCCCTCAAAAAACATCCCGGGAGCGATCGCCCAAAGCACCTATATAGGAGACTCGTGTTCGGTTCGACGGATCCCCGTCGCCCTCGATATTTGCGCCTTGCTTGTGTTTGCCACATGTCCCTCATCCGCATGGTATGATCGCAAGTTGCGCCCGAGGCCATTCGGCCAAGGGCACGTCTGCCTGGGCGTCAAGCTATGCGTCGCCCTCTCCATGTCCTCGTGTTAATCGAGATGGTCGCGGGAGAGCGGAGGATTGGCCTTCGGCGCCAAGTTTCAATGGCGTCGTAGACCGTATGTATTTTCTTTATAAAGGACTTTGTTACAGTATTTGTCATATATATATATATATATATATATATATATATATATATATATATATATATATATATATATATATATATATATGAGAGAGAGAGAGAGATAAATTAAATGGTGACTCTAGCTTTTTATAGTTACTCAACTATCTAATCCAACATAATAGACAGTTAAGAAAAAAACAAGGAAAAAAATGTAATAGACATTTTCATAATCTAATATTAGTTTATATCTTTTTCTTTTTGCTTTTTTCATTCACTGTTTTAGATGGACAGCCTTGGTTAGATGGCCGGGTGACTCTATTTAACGAAAGTCATGATTCACTCATTTTATATATATATAGAAAGAAAGAGAGAATGCAAAAAAGAACTTGCACTAAGTGAAGCTAAAACATCTAAAGAGTAATGGCTGTCAAGGTATAGCCTCAAAAAAGACACAACAATAAAAAATCAACAAGCAGTAGAGAAGAGAAGAAGTGAGAAACAATAGCCGGGAGCCGGAACCTGATTGCCGCAAGCGGTCAAGGAAAGTCAGGTCAACAATGGATTAATGGGTGGATTCAAATGGAATCAGCGGCGAATCAATTCAATTTGAGTGCCACTAGTTAGTTTTTGTGTATTACTAAAATATTTTAAGATTTTTTATGTTAATTAATTTTTATATATTTCTCAATATTTTTTTTTAAATTATTTTCTGGTTAATTTACATCCAATTCAGATGAATTGGGTACATCCGGTAAGTCACCGAATTAGCTGCATGCCGGGATCATTTATATGTCTTTTTTTTATAAATTAAATGAGAAAATGTACAAAAATAACAAAATACTGTTGTCAAGATATTTTAAAAATAGTAAAAATTTGAGAGATCCCTCCAAATTAATAAATCAGTGGAGGCAGGACCAAGGTGGGCTGCCATGGGCTGTGGCTCTGCCTCAGTTTTTGAAAAAATAAATTTTGTCATTTAACGTTTCTAAAAGTTTTGAATGGGCTTCTACAAAAAACTTTAGAAATTATATAAGGTGTGTTTGAATGAAAGTCAAAACTTAATTTGTGAAAAAAAAAAAACAATTTTGATAAAACCATATTTTGTGAAGGGAATGAACAATATGACTTTTCCTAAGTTTCTCACACAAGACACCATTTTGGATTTGTCATACAAGAACACAAATCAAGTCTAAAAAATTGATGAAAAAGCCAAATTTTAATAAAAATTGAATTTTACAAGAAAGTTGAGGGGTACCATCCAATTAAGCTACATAAACTCTATATTCACTTCCTTTTCATTAAGGCTGGGCACCTGGCTGGGCCGCCGCCGGGTACCCGGCTCGCCTCGGGCTCGGCCTGGGAAAAACTGTTAACGGGCCTGGTCCGGGCCTGATATGCCGGCTCGGGTCAGCCCGGGTCGGGCCCGACCCAGCGGCCCGTCGGGCCGTTCCCAACGGTTCTTTATCGGGCCGGCCCGGCCCGATGCCCAGCCTTACTTTTCATTTTACATATGCGAAAGTGATAGTGATGTCTATCGTAACCTAGAAAACTCTTGAATGAGTTCATTGTTTTTCCAAAGCATTTGAAAATTTCATATTAGTTAAGATTTTTTAAACCTAAATTTCTTGAGATGTCATAATTGTTTCTTGATCTATTACGCATATAAGAAATAATCACACGTGAGATCTAAGCTGAGCCAAGGTAGCGAACCCATGGGTCTGGGCCCCTCCTCAATTTTCTTTAATTTATATGTAAATTATATAAAATTTCATTTGTCTTATATAAAAATTTTGAAAACTAATATTTTGGTCATAATCAAAATTTAGAAACTTTAATTTTGCTTTCCTCATGAAAATTGTATGGGTTCACAGTTCGCACCTGGATAAAAGAATTAGTGCCCATGGCCGAGAGTTCGAAAAAAGTAGCTAGTACTGGTGGGGCAATAACCGGCATCAGCTAGACGATATCCAACATACCAGCCGACAACCAGGGGCAGAGGGAGTAGGTGGGCCACTTAGGTCATGGCTCCACTTCACCCCAACTATTTGAAAAAAAAATTATATTGAAAAATTTTTAAAAAATTAGTTGTGCAATGTATTTTTTATAAATTTTGATTCAGTTTGGTTATATCCGAAGGAGGGTAGACTGTTTGGCCTGTTCTTAAACAATTTTTTTGTTTTTTTTATGTATTGGTAAATTTAGAATATGATTGAGGAACTCTATATATATATATATATATATATATATATATATATATATATATATATATATATATATATATATATATATATATATATATATATATATATATATATATATATATAGAGAGAGAGAGAGAGAGAGAGAGAAAATGATAGTTTGAAAAGGAGAATGGGGGAGAGAAGACGCGTGGGGATAGGGGGAAAGCGTGGCAGTGGGTAAAGGGATACTAATTAATTGCAAGATGAGAAAAAGATTAAACGCGTGTTGAGGATGATCGAAAAGCAACCATGACGAGACATAGGCCACGCTTTTGTCACCATGTTCACACAGGGCAACGAAGGAAAAGAAGAAAGCCGACGAAGACGGTGGCCATGGGGAGGCCACTAAAGCGGTCTATGGTGATGATTCCAAAGGAAGACAGTGGAAAGAAAGCTGTGCGCTCCAAAGGGCAATTCCACAAAAAGCATTCCCATTTCCGCCATGGCTAACTGGCTTCTGCATTTAATCCTGATCGTGATCCTGCTTTTAAATACTCGAGGCCAAGCAGCACCAACATGCAACCAAGATGGCGTTATCTGTTAGAGCACTTATCTTGGCTCCTCATCTTCTTCTTCTCCTTCTGCTTCTTTCTGTCTCGCTTGTAATTGTGAATGGCGACGGAAGAACCAGGCCGCTGATGCCGGTTAGGAGCACCATCATGAACAGCGCAGCTGAAGGTGATGCTGGTGCACTTCCTCCCGGATCTCCGGCTGGGTTGTGCTTAAAAGTCGGGGACTACGGATACACATGCCAAGAATACAAGGTCTCTCTCTCTCTTTATATATATATATATATATATATATATATATATATATATATATATATATATATATATATATATATATATATATATATATATATATATATATATATATATATATATAGGTCACTCTTTCTTTTAATTGTGTTGAACCACAGGTGACCACTGAAGATGGATACATCCTTAGCCTGAACAGAATCCCCACAGGAGGACAACCAGTCTTGCTGCAACATGGCGTGCTTGTGGTATAATGTGTTCTTTCTCTCTCTATAAGAGTTGAAATCCTTCCACCATTCAATGCATGCCATACATTCACTATTATCAAATGTATGTTGTTGTTAATTGTCCATACTAGTCTTTTAAAAATTTTCTTTAAACATTTATTCTTATATATATATAAACGTCCTACTTGATATGATATGAGTATTTTTAAATGAATGTCTTTCCAATCAATTTTTCTAGCGCTGCCACTGATGAAAGGCCGGAGAATTTCTCCGGCCAAATCCACAAATCCTATATGCGTGCTTGCAGATTCTAAGTCTTGCATGTTGGATAATTGATGGCAGGATGGACTGACGTGGTTGGTAAATGGGATGAACCAGTCCTTGGCTCTCGTCTTGGCGGATGCAGGATATGATGTTTGGATTGCTAACACTCGCGGGACTCGATGGAGCAGAGGCCACATATCCCTGGACCCAGCTCAACGGGTCTCTCTCTCTCTCTCTCTCTCTCTCTCTCTCTCTCTCTATCTCTATATATATATATATATTGTTGGTTCATTAAATTTGGTATGATCAGAAGGTAAAAAAAAAACTTTGCATTTTAACAAGAGGAAAACTCTTTCTGTAGAACAACAGTTGATGATTAATTGATTATCATATCTATAGCAATAATCTGCCTATTTTAAGATGGTGAAGGGCTTGTTATGAATGCAGGAATATTGGGAATGGTCATGGGATGAACTGGTGAAGTTTGATCTCCCCGACACCTTCGACTTCGTTTATTCTCACACAGGGCAGAAACTCCATTATGTTGGTCATTCCAAATCAATCTAGTTCATGTTTATACTTTTCTTTTCTTCCTTCTTCTCTTTGTTTTCGTTCTTATAGTTGGTGCAACAGAGCTTGGGGATCACCTGGAACTATATTCTTCTCTCTTTGCCATCTTAATCATGTGCTCATGACAGGGATCTCAATGGATCCAATTCGAATTAGATATATTATTTAACATATCAGTTATCATCTTTGTCAGATGTTCTATAAGAATGAAGTAGAAGTCCATATATACATCTGAATCTAAATTTCAATTCATAGTCTGGATCCAATATGAATCTGATTTTTAATCTCACGTCCTAATCTGATTCTGTCTTTTAAACCAAATCTGAACCGGAATACTAAGAACCGATTTTCAAAATGAATGGACATTATATACAAAAAATTATTTAAAACTTAATCTGAATTTGAATTGGATATTAGTTTAAATCAGAATCGGATTAGATGTCATTCTTAGATTCAAATTCTATCAGATTTTATCAATCTCATGAGCTAAAGTTTTTTCTACAATCAGCTTTTTTGAAGCGATTGATTATGATACATGATTCCAATCAGATGTACCATAGACATCCTTATAAACCATGCTGCTTTTCTTGGGTTATTTTATGAATCTATCCAAAAAAATGGGGCAAGTTCATGAAATAATAGTTTTAGTGTTTGATGAATTTGCTTAATTTTTAGGTGTATATTCATACGATACTCACACAGTGTTCCTGCTGCAGAAACTCTCAAAAATCTCAAATCTTAGAATTTTGTGCCGAGTTACTATGTGGGTCCCACATAAAAGAGATTCTCTTTATCAGTCTCAATATGAAATGGGAGGTTATGAAACAAAACCCCTTACCTTGCCCCTCTATCTCTTTCTCACACATTTTTTTTTTTTTTTTTGAGGCAGGGTACATTGATCGCACTGGCATCCTTCTCTCAACACAAACTGGTAGACAAGCTGAGATCGGCGGCGCTGCTGTCGCCCATTGCTTATTTAAGCCACATGACCACTCCCGTCGGCCAATCCGCCGCCAAGTCCTTAATTGGTGAGGCATGTGCTGCCCTCCTTCCTTCCTTTGTATCATGTTTGATGGTTTGGAATTATGATTCAAAAATGAAAACTTCAGAATCAAAATTCCTTCTCAAACTGAAATGGAATCAAAATTCCGGGTTTTAGTTTCCTAATTTTAGAAACAAAATACTCTGTTTGTTTAATAATTTTATAAAAATGATCATTTTGACTCTAAAATGTTATCAAAAGGTATTATGGCTGGTGGCCCTTCTATTATTGATGCATTGTACTTTGGCAGGCTCTCATCAAGTTGGGACAATTTAAATTTGATCTTAGAAGGTATGCCCAAGCCTCCTTTCAAATTTTCTGCCTTTAGAATGGCCTTTTCTTTGGATGTTTACAAAGAATATAATTAAAATTAGGCAATGAGTGGAAGACAAACTTAACTTTTCTATATACTAATACAATCACTTATAAGTGAGTTTGGAAAGAAAGGCTAAGTTGTTAGGACTCAACGTCTTTTATGTGTCACAAACATAAACAATCTCTACCACACAAAAATTTTAAAATTATAAACAGAGATGATGCATAAAGCAACAATTTTAAACTAAACTTTCTAAAATATATAATTAAAAGTTGACATTATTAAACATAGTTGGTGAACCCACCAGGCTGACTCGGAATTGCCTGAGTCGACTCCGAGTTGACGAGACAACTCGCTGACCCAATGACCCGGTCATCCGCCGGATCCTAGTTCGAGCCATAGGTACGCCAACTATGCTATTCAATCAACCATAATTGCCACCAATGGCCGATTTGGGCCGATTCCCATGACATTGGTTATAGCCTTTTCAACACAACTCATATCAACCAGCAGTTACCATCTTAAAACGAAACAACTTTTGTCATAGATTTTTCGAGATGAGCGGGAAAGGCCCACTGCCTGACAAAGAGCCGAAACTTCCACCCAACTCTTGTTTCATATGGCATAGTACATGCTTTAATTCGGTGCCTTAGAATGTTGCCCTAGCTGCTTCAACTTGTACATCAGTTATTTCCCTTTTACAGCTCTTGACGTTGACACCTTTGACACTCGACATGAAGACTGACCGCCTACCAGCCCCCACTCTAAGCCATTGCACCGACTCATTTCACGGATGTCCTAGTGATAGTTTGGATGACAATATCGGGTGAGCAAGAGGTATTAATCCCACCGCTCGAGAAAGGCCCGAAGGCCCCCCCATTCTCCTTGCCTCCGGGGTCCTGAGCTGCGTCGATGTCAGCGATAGCAACGGTGCGCTATTCAACTTGGATGTCGTGCCCTACCACCTTAAGACACAGGAACATAGCGCCCACGAGAATCGAACTAGAGACTTGCTTTAATACATGCCCCTAATTCGACCAGCTACGTTATGCCCCTTAAGGCGATAGTTTGGATGACAATAGAAAACACTATTTTAAAAGCAGAACAACATTAAACCCAAGTTTGAAAGAAACTCGCTTTTGACAACACAGTTAATTTTTCATTTTTTAGGGCACATACCATTAATCATATATATATATATATATATATATATATATATATATATATATATATATATATATATATATATATATATATATATATATATATACCTGGTTTGATATATATATATGTACCTGGTTTGTTCATTTTAAACGTTGACACAGTGAGGCAGTTGTTAACATTCTCAAGCTAGTCTGTGCAAAAGCACCAGGAGCGGACTGCTATGACATGATGACTTCTTTCACCGGTAGGACGCTTCTTTGTGTATGTGTGTTCTTTCCTGCGGCATTCATTCTTTTCATACTGAGAAAGGGAAGAATAACGTTTAACTTTCCTTGTTTCCAAGGCAAAAATTGCTGCCTCAATTCCTCCACAGTGGATGTATTCTTGAGGAATGAGCCTCAGCCCACCTCCACCAAGAACATGGTTCACCTGGCTCAGAGTAAGTCTCCAAATTAGCTTCCGATCCGTTGAAAGTTTTAGAACTTTTTCTGAAAAAAGTAACACATTTTTTAACGTGCTTTTTCACATTTTTTTTCAGTTTTTTTCACCTTTTTAATGTCAAATAGACGATTCAACAACAAATCTGGCTCCGCGGATCTAGCTGGTGTGAAGATTAAAATATACAGGAGTCCCCATCAATAAGACCTCCGCGGCCTCCCCATCTTGATCTATTCCCATCCCGCCTCCCATATTCACGGGGGCAAGGTCAAGCTCTACGTAACACCCCTCCTTTCCTTCTTGACGAGTAGAGGATCAATTACTGACCACTAGCCGGCCTCCTTTTTCCACTCACTAGAAAAAGGTTTTTTTATTTTTTATTGGTTGCAAATCTACGTATATTTTGATTTTGTGTTATTACTTTCTTACTTATTTTATTTCCCTTCATTTTTAGTTTTTTAAAAAATTTAAAGATTTATAATATTTTTTCACTTTTTCCACTTTTTCAAGCTTGTCATATTATACTCAAGAAAAACCTCATTTTTAAAACTCCGAGATATTATTTGTAATTATGGTTCAAACCAGCTCCTCTCGGGGCTTATGTTTTTACATTAATTAAATTTTTTAGATTAAAAAAAGATGCCGTAATTTTTATCTTGATTTGTCATATAAATAAACTAATTAAGGTAAATTCATGTATTAAAATGGGTCTAAGTTTTCGATTTTTCAAACCAATGACAGCCGTTCGACACGGAACAATTGCGATGTACGACTACGGCATACACGAGAACCTGGCACAGTATGGACAGATTGAGCCACCGATCTACAACATGTCAAGCGTCCCGAACGATCTGCCGCTCTTCCTCAGCTACGGGGCACAGGACGCACTCTCTGACAGTTTGGACGTGGAGCTGCTTCTTGCGACACTCGGCACGTATGTTCGAGGGGACGACCTCGTCGTCCAGTTTGTGCGGGACTATGGGCACGCCGACTTCGTCATGGGCACCAATGCCAAACACGATGTCTACGACTCTATGATTGAGTTTTTTAAGCGCCACTAATGATGACGATAACAATGACAGCCGTTTGACAACCGTTCTCAAAGATTGGAACATATTCATGTAACATTAGAACACAATGTTCTATATTGAATTTACTTTGATCTTTGAGATAGATTCATGAAACTTTTAACATTGTTCCTGTCAAACACTCCCGTAGGACACTGCTAAGCATCAAAATGTATTCCAAAAGTTCCAATAGTAAATAAGAGTAGATCTGATCATACTTCCATTTTTCTCTTTTTGCAACAACAAACCCCTCAAATGCAAATTAGACAAGCCTTCTAAGTAGGGATGTCAATTTATCTGATTTGGATCGTATAAGTCACCAAACCATTTTGAAAACATCAGATAAGAAAAAAAAATTAATATTTGATTAAGAAATCATATCGAATTCTAATTTAGAAATGACATCCGATCGGATTTAATTTTAAATAAATATCTTCGGTCCAATGCTCTTCCATTTGAAAACGGTTAAATTTGATTCAAAATGAAAATTTGGATTTGGATTCTGATTTGAATATAGACGTGAAAATTGGATTCATATTGTAAACTCAGATTTTAGAATTGGATATGACTTTTCTGTGTTTGTATTCAGATCTGAATACGTGAATATCCGAAAATATATTATTTAATTCAATTGCAATTATTTATGTTATGGTTATATGAATAATCAACCGAGTCGATGAGTCAACTTGTTGACCCAATGCTTTGATCATTTGCCAATCCGAGTTCGAGTCACGAGTTTGCCAACTATGCAACCAACAAAAAATACATGTGAATTTTAGGCTGCAATCAGCCTGAAATAGAGTGGACAACAACATCTTTCTTTCTTAATATTATTCTTCCTTCTTAGATATCTCCATAAAGCAACCAAAACAAGCTTTGCATGACAAATTACTTCCTTCAAGCTTCAAGGAATAAGAGAAAAACATTTTCAGTTTAATGCGTTGCATTCTCAACATCTATTCAAGCATGTTGGTTTAACATTATTTAATCATGATTAAAAGAAAAAAGCAAAAAAAAAAAAAAGAGACCTGTTATATTTCATTTTGCGTGAGCGAGAGGTATTATCTCACCACCCGGAAAAGGCCCGAAGGCCTCCCCATTCCCCCTGCCCCCGGGATATTTCATTATGGGTGAACGAGAGGTATTATCTCACCGCCCGGAAAAGGCCCGAAGTCCCCCCCATTCCCCCTGCCCCCGGGGTCCTGAGCTGCGTCGGTGTCAACGATAGCAACCTATTATATTTCATTACCAATTGAACCCAAAACTGAAAAAAAAAAATTATTCTTCAAAATCATACCCAACTATGTTTTTGTTATTCAAATTCATATCCTTTAACTATAAATGCCAGGAGTAGATAGCCTATCAAATACTTCAATGCACAGAACTTAATATATTCATGTTTGTTTTGTGAAACACACTCCCCTTATCCATCAGAGAGTTCCAAACCCTCAAGGACATGTATAACAAAAAACTCTATTTGAAGAAAAAAAAAAAAAAAACTCTAAAGTTAAAATATGGTCTGGTGTGGTCCGTTGCACACACTAACTCTTCATTGTGTTTTTATTTTCACACTACCATCTTCAAATATTTATATTATATGCAAGCAGGAGAAGATCTAATAATTTTTTGTTGTAGGGGCCGAAATACAATATTTCAAAGTTTTTATATAGGCTAAACTAAATTTTTCAAATTTTTTGTGTAAAATTTTTATTTTTTAAAATCTAAAGAGGGGGGACCATGGCCCCTGTCAGCAGGGGCGGAGCCAAGGTAGGGCCTGCATGGGCCCTGTCCCCACCTGTAAAAACAAATTAAAAATTTACATGTAAATTTAAAAAAAACAAATCACTTCTCCTATATAAAAATTTTGAGAAATGATATTTCAGCTCATGTCAAAATTTAGAAACGTTAATTCGGCCTCCCTCATGAAAAATTTCTGACTTCGCCCTTGCTATCAGCCCCCCACCCCCTCCTGCCTCCACCCCTGCGAGTGCCCCTTCAGATATGAAAATCTGTGAACGAGTCAAAAAAAATTCTGGCCCCGCCGCTACTGCATAGTAGATTCTCTCTTATGTTTGCCAGCCATGCTTGAAGAACATGTGCTAGTTTACATTTTGTTCCAACAGATTCCAAATTGAAAAGGCTACACAAGCTTCCTTTTTACAGCACTTCATCCACCTGCCTTTACTTCTTCTTGAGATAAATAAAAGAGATGGTGCCAAGCAATGTCTGACAAAAATCATTTCTAAAAGTATGGCATGTGCAAAGCAAGCCAGATTCCAATAATTATTCCAATCTCATAATTCTAGCTTCTTTAATTCCTTAATTGAACTGGACTACATAACATGTGCTTAATTCAATGGAAATTCATCTTCAAATCACTAGAATCTGACATAAATATAATATTTTTGGCTGGGGCGGAGCCGGGGGGGCGAGCAGGGGCCTTGTGCACCCCCACCTTTTAAAAAAATATATATCTAAAAATGTTAAAAATTTAGATTTTAGCTTCTGTTAAAATTTTGAAATTATACTTCAGCCCGTCTCATGAAAAAATTTCTGACTCCGCTTTTGATTTTTGGCATTAGAAAAGAAGAGTAGCTTAACTTCTTTTCTATGTGTGTGTGTGTGCGCGTGCGCCTCCGGCCACCTGGCCTCTCATGCATGCAGCCTGATGCCCATCGGAATGCGTGTGTGAGAGGCCGGATTCTTCTGGGTGGCTGGAGGAATGCACATTTGTGTGTGTATAAGTGGCGGAGCCAGCGTGGGGCAGGTGTGGGCGCCTGCCCACGCCAGCCCAAATATTTTCAAGAGCTCTCTCTCACTGTCCTGCTTACGCCAGCCATTTCTTCTTCCTCTCTCTCACTGTCCTGCCCACGCCAACCAATTTTTCTCACTGTCATGCCTACGCCAGTCATTTCTTCTTCCTCCCTCTCACTGTCCAGCCCACGCCAGCCAATTTTTCTGGCTCCGCCACTGGTGTGTATAGTCTATAAACTATGTAGACTAAATAAATATGAGAATTTTGTAAATTGATTATGAGTTATCTAATCAACTTGATTAATGGTTCATAAGGATACAAACCATACTTTTGAAAAAAGTGTATCACAAGCATGTTCTGATTTCAAAAAGGCAAAATTTCACGCATAATTTCTTGTAAATTTTCAAGTAAATCTATCGTATGGCTAATAATCAATGCAATTAATATATATATATATATATACATATATATATCAATATATATATATATATATATATATATATATATATATATATATATATATATATATATATATATATATTGATATACGTAAATATTGGTGAGGTAGTTCGAAACATCATAATTTTGTATTTGTAGATAATACCTGATAACAATTAAGTATTTAATTAGAAAATTTAAAGATACATAGACTCAAATCTAGTGGATGATTTATGTGCATGGACCGAATTCAATGAAAGTGATATTTGAAAGAAAGCAACAAGAAAATCATGTGATGATCCTGACAGGACATAGCTCATAAGCCTCATTGAAAAGGAAAAGTATCCATTTTCCTTCCCTCTTCTGAAAGCATTTTATTCTACTTGACTCGCTTTAAAATGCGAAGAAATAGACTTCTTGCCAATGCTCCAGGGAACACCAGAACATGGCTGCTGCTGCTGCTGTTGTTTGGAGGATGCTTCCCTTACTAATCCTTTTCCTGGCTCTGTTAATCGCCGTCATTAATCGCCGGAGAAGCGAATTATTTCCGGCAAATTATGCGACGCTTGCAACAACAGATGGTTTGTGCTCCACTGTGGAGGCCCATGGTTATCGATGCCAAGAGTATAATGTAAGTAGATCTTGTTTTTCTCCTATTTTTGTTATAAGAACTTTGTGCAGTGCAATGGTAATTAAAAATTTTATGCAATTTTGTTTAAGAATTTTTTTTTTTTAATTCTAATCATATTATATATCAAGATTTCAAGTCATTGATTTCCAACAAGAATTCGAATTTTCTTGGCTTCAAAGATGCGTGAATCAAACATTCTAAATTATGATCCTTGCATGCATCTTAAAATCTAGGGTTCTCAACTGGGGCTTTCTTCTCTCTAACTTGAAATATTTGGATTTGATATAGTAAGGATCCTAAATCAATGGTCATCAAATCTACAGTACTTGAAACCATGGATTTGAAACCTCAATCTAAGCACCAACATAATTAAAACACCCCCTTATATGATGCTAATTGAATCTGATCCCACTAAACTGATAATATAAATCAAATCTACATTCTAAGATAGATCAGAAAGGTACTTGTCCATGGCCTAGTAGTGCAAGAGCTTATCTCAAATCTTGATTAATACTTTATGTAGTATTTCATTTATGTGGAAACTAATGTCAAGTTAGGGGCCGAGCCAGGAAGCTTTTTTTCATTGGACACTAAATATATGGTTAACAAATTTTCAATTGACCATGTAGTGATCCAGATCTCGTGGGGTTACCCCATATAACTAGACCCAATTCACCGAGTTTCAACACTTAATTAAAGTTTCAAAGAGTGGGTCAAGTGTTACACGTGGTCTTCCTCAATGGGTTGTTTTAATATATACGTCCGCTTTGGCAGGTGGTCTTCCTCAATGGGTTGTTTTAATATATACGTCCGCTTTGGCAGGTGACGACCGGAGACGGGTATGTCCTTACGGTGCATAGAATACCGGCATCCGGTCTACTCGATCAGCAGAAGATCAGTTCAAACACCAACCAACCAGTATTGCTGCAACATGGCATACTCATGGTGAAATTTTCTTTGTTTTTTTTTTCTTATTTGTAATTAAGATCAGTTCGAGGATTGAATCTCGTGGCCACTTTTAGGTTCAAGTGTATTATTCCCAGGGGCGGCCAAACGGAGAATGAGTTTTTTGGGTTTGATTTGAGTAGGGTCAAACTGAACTCACAACTAAAAAATACACAGAACAACAAAAAAAATTTATTTTTTACAATGTATTTTTTTTTTTTCAATTCATTAGGGTGGGGCCATGGCCTAGGCGCCCCCCCCCCCCTCCCTTCACCCCTGATTATTCCTCTAAGATTGCAAAAGGTGGCAAGCTCGTCGTTACAGTTTAATGGTATATCATATGTCCATCCAAGTCCCAAAGCAAGCCGAAATTTACAACAAAGGTTGCTTCCCCTCACATCTAACATGTTTCTTTAATCCTCTCATAAAGTTTCATTATTTTTATGACTGGGTCGAGAACTCTCTGTACTTGTGTGCGTGTGTTTATAAAAGAACTGGTATTAGTAAAGGTTTTGTATGCCGTTATGCGCAGTAAAAAGAAGGGAGATGTTTTTGTAATTTACAAAAAAAACATATCTTTTATAGTCATTTCACTTTTTTTATTTTCATTTTTATTTTATCAAAAAGTTGCCTTTTTCTATGTGAACGATGGGTACTTTTGTCATCAACTGTACTGACAAACGAAACTTCATGCACCAGTATGACACATATAACCAGCTTTGAACTGGCATAGCCTAGACTAATGAAACTAAAACAAAAAGTAATTGGCTGCCCTTAACATTGATTGTTAAAATACTTTTTATGTAACATCACTTCATGAATAGATCTCAACAGTTTACTTAATTAATGGTAAATATTTATTAAAGTAATCATATTTTAAATTAAATATGTTATATTAATCATAAAAATGGCTTTTATAACATTATATTTGATATAGAACACTCAATATTTTTCGCTGTTTGTCAATTTTTGCACGTAGCATTCTTTTTGGTTAATAAAAGGGGAAGGGAACCCATTCTACCAGCGAGCTTGCACCGGAAATTCAATACTTCTCACAAAAGTAACTTAGATTAGTGTTGATATGCTTTAAAGATATAAAGAAGTTAGCATTATACATCAAATATGTTTTAAACAAATGTAAAAGGTCAGGTTTCTGTTTCTGAGCTTGAGTGGTATCAGATATATAACGCCTTTTCTTGATTAGTGTAGGATGGTATGTCATGGCTATTAGCCCCACCAGAACAATCCTTGGCAATAATCTTGGCAGAAAGTGGATTCGATGTGTGGATTGCCAACTCGCGGGGAACCCGGTGGAGCAGAGGCCACACCTCATTGATCCCAGATGAACCGGTTTCTCTCTCTCTCTCTCTCTCTCTTTATATATATATATATATATATATATATATATATATATATATATATATATATATATATATATATATATATATATATATATATATATATATATATATACCAGGTTTCTCTCTCTTATATATATATATATAGAATATGTATATATATAAACCACCTACCTCTATGGTTAAATGGATTTTTTTATTTGGTGTCGCTAAAAACCTTCACAACATGTGCATTTGCGATGGCATCTTGTTTGGTCATGGTTTTTAGTAATGGAATATATTTTTTGTGATGGTTTTTAGCGATACAAAATAAATAAATATATATATATATATATATATATATAGTCCAGTAAAAAATTAAAATTCTGCTAGTAAGAAAGAGCCATTGCATGAATATTAATGATGGTTTATGATGCACTAGCGTCGGTTTGTGGTGTTTTTGGCAACAATTCATGCCCCATGTATGCTTTTAACGATAAATTTTTTATTTCTAATCATCTTGCATATGCACAATATGGAAGTTCTCTCTCTCTCTCTCTCTCTCTCTCTCTCTCTCTCTCTATATATATATATATATATATATATATATATATATATATATATATATATATATATATATATATATATATATATATATATATATATCACCTCAGTAAAAACACTATAAACTGTTGCTAATGGTATCGTAGCATAATGCTTTTAGTGACAGTTTTTAACCATACGGAGTATATATATATATATATATATATATATATATATATATATATATATATATATATATATATATATATTAAAATCAGCTTGCTGCTGGCTAAATATTTAAACTTGTTGCTAGAAGCATGCACCATAGGCAATCAGGAAAAACACTATAAACTGTTGCTAATGCTCTCGTGCTTTTAGCGACAGTTTTTAACCATCCGGAGCATGTATATATATTTTATATATATATATATATATAGAAAGTTACTCATGGATGGTATGCATTATCATTTGGATTGCAGGAATACTGGGCATGGTCATGGGACCAATTGGCTCAATATGATCTCCCCACCGTCGTCGATCTTGTACACGGAGTCACCAGACAGAAGCTGCACTACGTTGGTCATTCCCTCGTAAGCGTGCCTTTTACTATTGATTCTCTTCGGTTCTAAAACTCCTACTTAATTGCATCAATCAACCAAACTGGTTAAAAGTTAAAACCGTGCATCTCTTTGAAATGACCAAAATACCCTTGACCAGTAAAAATAAGAGCCTTGTGTAAAAAAAAAGAGTAAAAATAATAATAAAATCTGAATTTTTTTTTTTTCAAAATGACCAATAATATGCCTCCCTTCATTGGTGTAAGAAATTTGGTGCACTAATATTTGAATGGTACATCATATCTATATTATTAAAAAAATTATTTCTTTAATCCTTAACGGGTCGAATCAGGTCAAACCCATGCCGACCTGGGCGAGTTCATCGGGCCCGAGCCCGGGCCAGGCTTTTTTCTGCCCGAACCCAGGCCCATTTCAGGCTGGGTCCCGGGCTCCCGCCAGCGGCCTGGCCCAGAGCCCAACCCTACCCTACCTGCCTGGCCACAACGACATTCTCCAGGTGAGTGGGTGCATGTGTGTGTTTATACATATAAAGAAAAAAAAGAAAGGTGAATATTTTAGATGTTGTTGTCTGCTTAATTTTTGTTAAAAAAACATTTTATACCGAAACATGAACATCCTACTATGTTTATGATCAACAATATAATATGTATTAAGTAGTTTTTATGAGAACTACTGACTTTTTCTGCTATGAAAAATTTAATGTTATAATAGTTGCTAATCTTGTATCACTAAAAAACTAAATTCAAAAAATGATTAACTTAAAATATATTTCCTACCATATCACTCTTAATCAAGATCATATCAGTAGAGTTATGTTTTCGTCCCCAACTTAACTGGTCTGAAATATATATATATATATATATATATATATATATATATATATATATATATATATAAAGAGAGAGAGAGAGAGAGAGAGAGAGTTGTGTAACCAATTTTTATCATGTAAAATAACATTTATCGTGTAAAGAGGCCTATCAAAGCTCTATAGAGACAGAAAGCTGCCTAGACAAGTGAGCGGGCCGGCCAAGTTCGAGTCAAACTTGGTTGTATGGCGTATGCGCCATACTGGTGTTTTAATCTTTTCGCGTTAGTATGGTTAATGACTAAAACGCTAAAAAAAACTTTTTGCAGAAACAAAAATAAAAATGAAAAAAATAGAAAGATTATAAAAAATATTTTTTAAATAAATTACCAAAATATCCTCCACTCATTTATGGCGCACGCAACTTAGTAGCTTGGCCTTGTGATTGAGCTTCTTGTGCATACAAGAGGCAACGGGATTTGATTTGTTTTGATTTGCTCATGTTGCAGGGGACACTGATCGCCTTGGCATCCTTCTCGGAGCACAAGCTGGTGGAGAAGGTGAGGTCGGCTGCCTTGCTCTGCCCAATTGCCTACCTGGGCCATATCACCACAGTCCTCGGCCAAGTTGCCGCTAAGTCCTTCATTGGTGAGGTATCTCTTCATTTCTGCATTAGTTGTGAGCAGCGGCGGAGCCACATGGTGGCTAGTGTGGGCAGTTGACTACACCAGCCTCACAAAATTAGTTTAGTATATATGTTAATGTTTTGTTATATTATCGTGATACCGATAAGTGCCCAAACAAATTAAATGTATTGAATGAATGCCCCTACCAAAGAAAAAATTTCTGACTTTGGTAGTGGTTTTGAGATTTTCATTCTTTGATGGCCTAATGTGTATCATCTCAATTTCCTTCTCCAAAATCACAGATGACCGGGTGGCTGGGTGTCGTCGAATTCAATCCTAAGATGTAAGCCATCAATATTTTAAAGTTGTTGTTCTTGTTCGAGATCAGCATTAATAAGTCACATTCTAGAGTTTCATTAGAACTTACCAAGCATCTAGCATTCGTTCATGCTCGGGATTATATCTAAATTTCTTTTGGAGAGAAATAGAAACCTCTCAGATCAGTAGAGGAGCCAGCGTGGGTGCCTGCCCATGCCAACCGAAGATAGCTCCATGTTTTTGCCTGCTTTATTTCAAGTTTGTTCATGCATGTACCATATTCGGCTTCCGTTTTCCTTTCCATAAAATTAAAATTATGAGCATTCCACACGCACAAGAAAGAAACTCAACTGCTTATAGCAGTAGCGGAGCCAGCGTCTGCCCACGCCAGCCCAAGACAACCCAACGTACTAATACTTAGTGCCCCATAGCCAAAAATTTCCGGCTCCGCCACTGTCTCAGATGCCTCTCATCATACACAACACGCACGCACGCACATTGTCTCTCTACTCTTGCACATACATAACACAAAAGTTTAGGTCCATGCATGTGTGTGTACATGTGCGTATGCATGCATGGGAAACTAAAAATTATCTACCATAAAACATGAAAACATGTATTTATCTCTTGAGTTGTTTGTACATTGAATGAAGAAAAGCTGGATATAGTAGTTAGTGCCATCAAAATAATACAAAGATCTAGCTTCCTCTATGTCTATGTGTGCGTGTGTGTGTCCTTAAAATTTTAATATCTTGAAACTATTGTCACATATATCGTGTACGGGTATTATACGGCTAAGAATTTCTCGAGTATAATATGGCAAAGTTGTATATCTCAAAAAATCTCGGTAAATTTTGAAAAAAAAATTAAAACATTTAATAAATCCTGAAAATTATAAAAATATGTAAGAATAAAAATGCAAAAAATTCGCATTATATGCATTTTTTAACGTTTTTATTTTCTGCATTTTTTAAAAAAGATGCATTTTTTTCACGTTTTATACGACTGACTTAGTTTTTTGTATATTATACGTGTTGTTTTCGAATAGAACATGTTTTTTGTGACAATGCAGTTGAAACCGAGAAAAGAACAAAAATCTACAGATTTGGAGGCTTAAATTTAGAAAAAAAATATGTGAGAATTAATAGAAACTTCAGTAAAGTTACAGAAATCACGATGGCAATGAGAAAAAACTAGTCAAGAGGTTTAAAAGGTGCCCTCATTCATCATCTGGTGATGCATGACGCAGTGAAGCTGTTGAGAACTTCATCAAGGCCATATGTAGGCAGCCTGGGATTGACTGCTATGATCTGATGCCTGCTTTCACTGGTAAGTTGCTCCTCTCCCAACTTGAGGAGCTAGCCCATGGCTAAGCATCCCCTGCTTAAATGGCTTCCTGGCTCCTAACCCAAACTGTTCTGATGAAGCAAGGGTGTGTTTGTTCAGGGAAAAATTGCTGCCTCAATGCTTCCACTGTTGAACTCTTCCTGCAGAATGAGCCGCAGCCCACATCCACCAGGAACTTTGTGCACTTGGCTCAGAGTAAGTTCATGAGAATCCAGAGTGCGTTTGGCTTTGATTACATGATCAAACATGGCCTGGCTTTTCTTTTTCTTTTCCTTCCGAGACCAGAGTGAACAAAAATTTAGGCAACAAATTGGTAGTGTTGAGACTTGATCTAGGGTCTTCAACTTGTGACATCCTTCACATTGTCCTCTTACAACCTTGAATGTAGTTAGTCACAAAAAAATGTGTTATTTTCACGCGAAAAAAAAAATTATTTTTTTTTTGAAAAAAACATTAAAAACGATAAAAACGTGTTTTTTTTCATTTTCTTCTTTTTTTTTAATGCCAAACAGTTTTTTTTTTGTTGCAAATCTACTTATCTTTTGATGTTTGTCTTATTATTTTCTCATTTATTTTATTTTTCCCCATTTTGGTTTTTTAAATTTAAAAAAATACTAGTTTTTCCTGTATTTTTTAAATCTGTCGAATTATTCCTGAAAAAAACCTCACCATTTAAAACTCCGAGACTTTATTTGTGACTATAGAATGTAGACCATTCTAATGCATTAGATTTTTTCAATTTGATAATCAAAATGTCTATATAACAATACACAAGGTACCAACAATATATATATATATATATATATATATATATATATATATATATATATATATATATATATATATATATATATATATATATATATATCTGTTTATGTGTCATGGGTGCTCCTAAACGGCTGCCACATCCGTGTTGCGCTCGTGTTCATCAGCTGAATTGGGCCAAAATTGATCATTTTAAATGTGCACCTGTAAACTAACTCTAATACAAAATTTCATATTAAAAATAGTTAAATAAGGCTACTACATAGTTAAATAAATATATAACATGATATATATACATATACACACACATATATGCATCATTGGTGCACCTCCACCTAATTTTTTTTTTAAAATTTGCCCCAACCACACCCGCACCTGCACCCGGCACCCTTGTGACAGCTTTTGGCTGTACTGGTTTGATCTTGACCTGACATCTAATGTATTTAGCTGTTCTGAATTCAAAATGCCATGTCTGATGGCATTGGTCATGCCTCAACTTTCTTAGACAAGCTGCTTCATCAAAGTGAGTCTTGATTCTCCTTTCATGAAATCGGCCTTAATTGCAGTGATTCGAGGTGGCGACGTAACAATGTATGACTACGGCAGCGCGAATGAAAACACGAAGCACTATGGGCAGAAGGAGCCTCCAGCTTATAACATGTCTAACATTCCAAGTGACCTTCCATTGTTCCTCATCTATGGCGGCCAAGATGTGCTGTCCGACATATTTGACTTGCACCTCCTGCTGGACTCACTCAAGTTTCACCAGAAGGACAAGCTCACTGTTCATTATATTCACAACTATGCTCATGTAGATTTCATCATGGGCATCAATGCCAAACAGCTGGTTTATGACCATGTTGTTGCCTTCTTCATGCGCCAACAATGAAGTTCACCTTTCGTATCTGAATCCTTGTAAGCTCATTGTGCATACTGAACCAACCACAAACACCCATTAAGTCTCTTTCTGTCTTCTTGTTTCTGTGTATGAACTATGAAAGGAACTCTAGAGCAAAGCACGATAGTCACGGGCAATTTAAAGTGCTAATTAAGTAGAATAAATTCATATCTTGGGAAAGGAATGTAAAATGTTTTGTTTGCTCATCTTTTTATATAAGAAACCATTTAGGAAGATATATGAGAAAATATATCCTCTGCTGCAATGACGAGAGGTTTTTTTGTAGTACTGGTGGAAACTGCATGTTGGCATTCAAATCCAATTAACCAGGTTATAATTTTCTCCATCAAACACAACTGAGTCGATCTGTACTCAGGTTTGCCAATCAGATAAAACTGGTCCGCCGACAACTCTTTGCTACTCAACGGCATCGCGTTAATATAAAATTCTTCATCTTGCATGGCCGACGGCGTCTTAGATGGGCTGTCGCCAACCCCTTGTCTGAGCATTCCAAGCATTCCCTGAAGGCGTGTTTGTACGAGTGGATTGGATGCCTCATTAAGAATTTTGAAACATCCATCAAGCACAAAATGGAAAGCCAGAGACATCAGACACCCATCCCACATCCGAAGGTAACAATGGAACCAGTTACACCTCTATGCTGTACGTGTCTGAGACTGCATCCCCCCTTGACAACGTCTGGGATGGACACTAATAGGAGAAACACACGCTGAGATGCAAACAGATTGATATGGATCAGTAGTTAAGATGCATGGGGAATTAGAGTTGAAGCTGAGAAATGACAGTCTTCGTAACGGGGAAAAGGGAAAATGTAGGAGGGAATTCATATTTCACGTGGAGCAGCAGTTCGATTTTAAGATGTTCCCCATGCAACTATGTTGAATTCCACTTGGGATGCTAGATTTCAATGGAAGAACCACTGCTTGAATTTATCAATGACAGATCTTGAAGGTCGATTCACAGGCCTGGTCCCCTTTACTAGACCACTTCCAACATGTGAACCGAAAACAGAAAAGATGATAATAACTCTTTTCAGCTTATTTACAACAATAAATACATGTGCGTGTGTGTGTGTTTCGTGGGCGTGCATATGAGAGAGAGAGAGCTGTACAGGACCCTGTTACCAGATAGACGGGAATTTTTCTGTTAGTTGAACTATAAATTTTCAATCTAGATTTGTTGCTCCACTTGTAAGCCAAGGCGAGAATGCCTCTCTCATGAAAAACTTATTACAAGGATAGCTACAAATGCGGAGTTATACAAGTATAGGCCACTTGATCCATTGGCGTCATAAACATGAAAGTACAACTTTAAATCCCAGATGGCTGCTCTCAGCATCCCACCGCAAATTTCAAACTTCGTATTACTCTTCCTGTGGAGGTGTGGTTATAGACTTCTTTAAGCAGTCGAAAATGCCTGCACAATCTTTGGAAGCTACTGTATTTGATTCCTTACACGAAGCAGCAGATGAATGAGGTGATCGGAGGTTTCCATGGGTTTGGCAATCCTTCATAGTTTTACAATGTTCTGCTTCATCGTCTCTAATGTTCACAAATACATCATATAGATTCTCTGCAACATATAGAATAAAAAAGTATCAGGTGAAATGTGTTCCATCACATGTTGGGGGTAAGCTAAACAACAAATTATATAGCATTAAAATTGATGACGTCACTAATTACCAATCTTTGGTCTCCTAGTATTTGGAGCTCGAGATGTTTGAAATTCATCTGAAACAAAATACGGAAGGATTTAACCAAATCGACAGTTGACACCATGAACTGACAGTGAGAGATGTACATATACTGCATACCAAACAAGTATAGGTCCCCTTCTGTATAGTACTTCAAAGCAACCTCAGGTGCAGGTAATTTTTTAAGTTCATCTGCAACAGTAGAACATCAAAGACTAAGTGATATGAGTTAACTTCTATTCAAACATTTTTTCTTTGAATGTAGAAAACTTCTCAAATTCTACACCAACACACCTTAAACTGCTTCAATGAGTTCCAGTTGATAAGGATATTCAATAAACAAAAGTAGCTATGATATATCAAACTCGATAAGCCAACAAAAATAACAGAAAACCAACAAACAATGAAAAGAGAGGCATGATTTTGTGAATTTAATTTCTAGTGCAAGAAACCAATATGTTACATTGTTTCATGATGTAAGATAAAGCAACTATGAAGTTCCATTTAACTATTAGAACATAAGAAAGGCCATGACAGAGGCATGCCAAAGGATTCTCATACATACAAAAATATGGTAATGCACCATCACGTTTGGGATCACTTCTCTGAATGTGGTATTCCTCTCAACAAAAGCAGAAAAAAAATACCTTTCACGCTTGCACAAAATTTGCATCTAATTTTAAAGAATATCCAGTGAAAAAAAAAACATATCTTTAATTAGGTGGCGTAGCTCTAACCTCCAATGTACCATACATGTGCAAATTGAAAACTTGTATCTCTTCATTCATTGCCTTGAACAATTTTAGGTGATCCCTTTTACAGTTTTAGGCCATTAGTAAAGAACAAATTGTCATTTTCTTGTACTACAAAAATAAGATTAATAATTCAGTAGCAAAAGTCCTATGGCAAACAAATGTTTCAACTGAAAAAAAGTTGTTTAAAAAAAATAACATGGATGAGTGGCAACTGATTGGTAGATCACTTCCATGATAGTTCTTTTAGGTCCAACTCAGAGCATTAAAAATGGAGTTTTGCTTTTGTCTCCATTTAATTGAATAATGATTTCTTCTTCACTATCCTTTATGTACATTCTTTCCCAGGAGTCAAGAAGTAGAAAAAGAAAGGTTTGTCCTATATGGTAGGAAATCTTGATGCCAAGAATTGTGCTATTGGTGAGTCAAAGGTAACTAACTGTAATGCGAGACAGCGAATAAGGTTAAGCCAACACTGATATATTTCCCACCTCAACTTAATAAATAACAAAAAAAAGTAGCTAATTGCCAGTTCAGGTCCTTTAACAGGCTTGTAGGTGCACGAGAATCACTGAGAAGCCTCTAGCGAATGACATCGGTTCAAGAGCATGTAAAGCATTCCCAACTGAAATCAGGCACCTATAACATATGCAATGGAAACAAACTGCATTACGGAACTAAATTAGTCTAACGAAGAGGTAGAGGTGAAGAACTTGCCACCTCATTTGGCTGTTTCGATTTGATCGGTGGACCATTAGTTAAATATACTAAGAAGTTGATGGTAAACAAAAGGAAAGCTGTCTAAAGCGGTTAATGGGGAATTCTGAGAAGACTGCAAACCAGAATATTTTCTCAAATAGCCCTCTTTATGCCAAAGAATTTCCTAAAGAGTCCCTGAATAGTTTTGTCGAGAAGAAACCACAGAAAGCCCTCATTAGTAGAAAACTTTTCCTTCTGTGGTACTATGGTTAATTATAGCTGGAGCATGAAGTTCTTATTTGGCAAGACCACTGGAAATATATTAATAATTTAATATTATGTCCACCCATGGGTAATATGAAAAGTTACAGCACCATGCAACAAGATATTTTTTCTGTTAAACAAGTGATAATGCTTCAGCATGACTTGTAATTCAAGGAAACGTTATGGATATTTTATGTAACTCCTTAATCAGATAACTAGCCTATATCAACATAATTTATAAAATTGTGTGCAAAATTGGTCTCGAAGGTATACAGCATACATAAGAACTTCAAAAGAAACAGCAATGTAATGCTACATGTTTTACTATGTAACACAAACCTTTTGCAAGAACCCATTATAAGAAGACATAAAGGCATAGCTTACCTCCTTTCAGGGTGAGAAATTTGTCATATGACGAATATGCGTGCAACTCTACACACTCAGAAAAATGGTCTGCATGGGCAAAGTGCATGCATGTCAGTTAACAGGTTTTCCCATTAACAGCAATATATGTCTCCTTAAAACTCCTTAAATGCAGTTAGATAACCAATGATGAAGTAATCAGAACGAATGGTGAATAGAGCAATTCAGAAATCAAGGATGCCATCTCTGCTCAAAATTTAAAAAAAAAAAATCAGAATGTTGTCCAACTAGGAACAACAAATAGACAGGAGTACCAAGTCTTATACATATATATATAATCTCTGAGTTGATTCACACATACAATCGATTTTTTTTCCTTCTTTTCACCACAAATTTGCCATTACAGATGTGATCTACAGGTTGGTTAGTGGAAATCAGATTCTAAATTGTTGGAATCCACGAGTACCAAGGTTTTCTTTGATGATCCAAACGTCAATGGCCAAAAATTGCATCAGAAGAAAAATCATGTGTTTAGTCAAAAACTCAACAAAATAGTTGAACACACACAAACATGTGTGCACGAAAATGCACATGCAATATATATATATATATATATATATATATATATATATATATATATATATATATATATATATATATATATATATATATATATATTAAGTGCACTTCCATGAACAGGCTGGTGGGAATTCGAACCAGGCTGGTCCGAAAGAGAGAGGGAGAAGGGGACAGAGGGAGAGAAAGAGACCACATGCATTAGACAGCCGGGATTCCCACTGTAAATGGGAATCCAGGCCCCATATATATATATATATATATATATATATATATATATATATTGTCATAGTATAAAATGCATACCCCTGAATTAAACTATATCAATGTGTGTGTGGGTGTGTGTATATATATATATATATATATATATATATATATATATATATATATATATATATTACAATATATATATAGAGAGAGAGAGAGACTGGGATACTATACACTTCATACACCTGGATTAAACCAAACTCGTACCCACAACCATACAAAATAGTTGAAGCATGCTCTCATCCTATACACTATACACCCCTGGATTAAACCAACTCGCACCGAAAGCCACATAGAAAAGGCAAAGCATGTCCCATGGTAAGAACATGCATTCAAACATTAGGTCAAAAGTAGTAGCTTCTTTCTTGTTTCAATGTTGTAACAAAATCTTCAAAACAATCAGCCTCCCAGTGCAAACAAGAAAAGGCAACTTGATTCCCTGGACTAACCAATAGACCCAACTTCGAGGTATTAGTCCATTACAGACACCGTGACAAATTACATAATACAAAAGGATGCTCTTACGGATAATCATGGCATAGTGTGTGTATATGTGAGTTAAAACATCATTTCAAGACGATACTAGGTAAATACAAGATATTAAGAAGAAAAAAGAACATGCACATAAACATCAATAATTCCAAATTGTTAATCAACTCAGATTTACACATAAAGAGCTGATACTTACATGCCATCCTTGGACTTATTAGATACATGAAAACAGTCATGAAATAATAGAACAGAGCTATGTGCTGAGCAAGAAATCGATCAAACCACCAACTGTTACCACCTAATTCCTGCAGACCACAAACTATCATATCAGATAAACAGTTTCACTTAAAGAAACAAAAAAAGAAGAAGAAAATTGTAGTTGCTCAATTGGTCACAAGAAAATCACATGCCACAAGTCTAAACCTGAGAACTTAAAAAGCCCAATAAAATGCAGGAAAAACATAGGCATACTAAGTTGGAATGAAAAGAAATTGGTCAGGAACCACAAAGAAATTAGTAAGATGCTATTCCTGTTGCCAAAAATAACTCAATAGTCATAGAGCATTGACAAATCTTGTTACAACCTGTAATGTTTTGATTGTAATGATCTTCTTATTATCTTTGTATAACAGTAAGCGAGCCGAGGGATTGAACCTCTTTGTCATCAACATTGTAATGATCAGAGAGCACAATATGCCAATGCAATTGAAATGTGTACATAAAATTGCATTATGTGTTCTGTTGTGTGATTTTTGCATGTTATCTAAATAAAAAATGTAAAATAGCAATCCTTCCTAAAAAACATGAGCGAGTACCAGCCTATCCTTAGCTTTTAAAAAATTGTACTTGTATGTTGCATAAGCAATATATGGCTCTTCTTACAATCAAGACGCTTAAAGAAGTCTTGGAAGAGTAAGAGAGTCACTTTGAAATGGAAAGGTTAAGTCAGTAACATGTTCAAAAGAAAATGAAGAACACAAAGATGGTCCAACCCATATCAAATATTTCATACATCACATTTATCTTACATTATCAAGTAGAAATTTGTAAAGCATGGCCTGCAGGTGTACCCTTTGGATCACAGAACAACCTTCCCAAGTTTCATTTCTTTTAAATAATATGCAGGCTTACATGTAAGCAATACTACCCATTCACGGTTATCGGGAGTCGGGACGGCCAATATTCTAGCTCTCTCAACTGCATCACACTCTAGCTGCATTCATTTACCACGACTTCCTCATAAGACCAAAAAGTACAAATATGATATTCATGTTCAAAAGCTATACATGCACACACAAGCAGGATAGGACATTTTCGTTGAGGGAATACAGGAACCAATTAGCTACCTTGAGTGCATAATCCTCTAGCTCTAAAATACATTTCTACGACTATCAGAAGATTATACCTACAATACAATGTTCATACACATACACTACAAGCACACACCAACCAAGAATACAATTTACAAAACTCCCTGGAAAGGGAAAGAGAAAAATACAATTAACAAGGAATGCTGAAGAATCCCAATAGAAAGAATATACATGAATTTGAACCAAGACGGAAACAAAAAAAATGCTATAAATATGTAAGGGGTTCTTTTAAGCATGCTAAAACACAATGGAACACAATTTTGAACACAGATGGAAAGAACTTGAACCTCCATGATTAGCAAATGATGCAACTCATTCCAACTTTCAGCAAAATGCACTTTTAAATAATCACCCCTCCTCCACCAACCGAAACTCTCATACATGTGCAAAACAGATATGAAAGCTGCAACGAAAAGCAAACTTAATGTCTCAATCTATCATTAAATATGACTATCTAAAAAGAGAAAATATGAAATCCAGTCTTACGAGCCAAACTGAAACATGAAAAAAGTAATATCATGAAAGAGATAATTTAGCCAAGGGTGCTAAAATAAATGCCAATGATAGACAAAAACACACACACACACACACATATTGCATCTGTATTGTGTCAACTATTTAATGGTGTCAACTATGTCAGTCAATCCTCAATTTTTAGATGAATCATGAGACGTGTGGTTGAGATATCCTTTAAAAAAAACTGCTTTTCTTTTCTCAAAGTATTTTTGTCCTTTAATTGACTTTTTCCTTCTTTTTTTTAGCTAGAGGCATCTTAGCTACAAATCTCTCCCAATGGCTTAAAGTGGGTTGACAATATTAGCTAGTTGATACAATCTAAAGATACACACACGCTCTCTCTCTCCATGTCAGTCAATAACGATTGCCCAAGCCAAGGGTATTTGAGACTCTCATGAAAGGCTTTTAGACCTTGTAGTCTTAATCATGTGGGCTCATCACCTAACTTCCAAAAAGGACAAAAGAGGCTGAAAAAAGTATTGAGAAGACCCAAGTAGAATTACAAAAAACACTCCATTTACGTTTAATGCTTATAAACAGATCATGTCATGGTAAGTTTTCATTCTTTGCAACAAAATGATCGGAAATATATATGCATGCCCAACAGCAACAAACCACAGCGGTATTAAAAGAAGCAGAATGCGACACAGATCACTGAGAATGAAAATAGGTAGATGAATCTGATGACACTAAATAGGACATCTGGCAATGTAGATATATGACTTACAGAAATATGGTACTCGTGCAATGGTCTCAAGTACATAGAACCTTGCATACTCACGTTCTTGGTACAGTGCATCTAAGATTTTAATAACTGATTCCTGGAAGCATGTAACAATACTCATATTAAAAGAAATTTTATTCAATAACTTATAAGTAATTAAAAAGAAACTGATTCCTGGAAGCATGTAACAATATTCTCATATTAAAAGAAACTTTATTCAATAACTTATAAGATACTTAAAAAGAAAGACCAAAGGAAACTAAGGAAATCCTCATCTAAGAAGTTAATAAAATAAATAAGAGCAGATTAGATTGCAGAGACAGCTAGAATAAAGTGAATCAATGACCAGAAGCAAAAACCCAAGCATGTTTTGGAAAACTTGAGATAAATATGTTGCATCTTCTACAAGGTAGCTATTGGAATTTTAACCAACCAGATCTGGAATACTACAATTAGAAGAATCTACACTTCCCCATTTTTCACAAAGTGGTTCCTCTCTTAGAGATGACTTACACTTTCTAGAACCCTTTTCTCAACTTCTGCAGTCGAGAAAATCAATAACTGGGTGTGTGATGCAGTGGGGAAGGACTGATCCTCTAACCCACAGTCAATACCTAAATTGAACTAAGGAAATCAAAGCGAACATGAAAAGAAATAGAAATAACTGAAAGAAGGGAAATTCAAAGAAGATTAGGGTTTCATTGATTCCAAGACTAATTACAAATGAGGGTCCAAACATCTTTATATAGCCTAAAACGGAACCCCTGGATCTGGATCCAAACAAAGTAACAATAAATCAAACCCTAAACTACTAGGACAAGATCCAAATAAACTAAATTAATAAATAAAACCTAAACTGAAACTAAATCCTTATTTTTTTCATGCTCTGCTCCTGTGTCAGTATGCATGTATCCACATGTGATGCGAATATGTATATGTGTACATATATGTTTATTATGTGTATATATATATGATTGTGTGTCTGTGTTCGTGTGGAGAGAGGAAGGTAGAGAAAAAGAGAGAGAGATGTCCAAACTAGACTCAATGACATGTTCATACAGTTACACATTTCAGTATGTCTGAATGTTTGCAAGAAGCTCATAATCCAATAAGATAAAGGACTGAAGGCAAGCTCTGTAGAACTAAGTCAGGCATATAGGACTTCTAAGACTATGAGAAACTCCACCCTGGCTCATCACAACCAACAGCCTCTACTGAAATATCAGGACAGCACCAGAAACAAATTAATGCCAAACAGAAACAGCGACCAGAAAACTGGTAAACTTTTAATTTTTTAGAAAAACAAAGCAACAATGCCAATTCAACATCATATTTTTAAACCAAAAAGTTTCTGAAATCAGGAATTCTTGCATTAATATAAGGAAACAACCCAAATTACAGCATCTAATGAAAAAACAGATGAGCGGTCTACAAAGTTAGATAGCCTGAAACAGTCAAAACTTTGGAGGCTCATCGCAAACTTCATTTGTTTTTCTGTCATTTTTGCATTATGTTAAACACCTAGTATTAACTTTATCACCAGATGAGGAATGATAAATAATGACATGAGTTACTAAGCTCTAAAAGAATAAGTGGGTGTGCCACCTCATGACAAAAGCCCAGTTCTCAGTTTGAGTAGTTTGACAATATTTCACAAGATTAAAGAGAGGATAGGACACATCTTCAAATTCTTACCCTTTAATTTAAACAATGATCCTGTGAGCTCCTAAATAGTTTCTCCCCTAAATGGTTCCTAAATTCCAAAAAACTATATGTTAATCTACAGACTACAGCTAACTTCAAAAGCATGTACTACGTTGATACTTCTCATTATTGATATATTTTTAGATCAAAGGTAAACAGATAACACATCAGTTCAATAAATGATAGAATAAGATATACTGTTCAAACAATTCAAAGTTTTTTCTTTTACTTTTTTTAATAAACAAGTTTTTTTGTGAGCTTAAAATAAAAGATAAATCTATTGCAATGTTGCACATATGTTTCACTATCTTAATTAACATTTATAGATATTATACACACAGTAATATCTAGGGGTAAGCAAAGGTCCTAAATAGATCCTAAATCCCAACTTATAGATGTTTATCTACAAGTAACTACAAAAGCATGTGCTAGATGAATATTTTTTTCCGATATGTACTTTGGAGGAAACAAAAACAGGTATTAATACACCAAAAATTTGATAGACAAATCAAGATATATTGTCAAAATGATTCATAACCAAAGCATTTTTCTCTATCAAATAAGAAATGATAAATGTATTCTTGTCAAAACGCACTATTAACCAGTATGTAAATATCTACACGGTATCGTTTGTGAGCTACGTTTCATCATTTTCCTATGCATATAAAAAACAATGTACATAGTTATATTTACATCTAGAGAAATCTTGAGCTTCTAAACAGTTTCTGTATGGCCCTTAAGTCCCAGCTTATAGATGTTCAAGCTACAGATAGTTTCAAAATCATGAATTAGGTTTGGCACTTGTCATTTCTAAATATATGTTAGCAAAAACAAAATCAGAGAACTTATAAATACACCAAAACATTGGTAACATAAATCAAAATATACTGTCAAAATGATTTTGAACAAAGCTTAAGTAAAAAATGATGGATGTATCCATAGGTATTGCTCAACTATGAAGTAACAAAACACGAAACTTTGCTCTAGTAACAAAACATGAAACTTTGCTCTTTAGAACTGCTTAGGAATTAACAGTAAGAATAGTATGTGGTTATAACTACAAAGGTGGATGGTTCCTCTACTTCCTCTTGTCCTGATATTCTCTTGGCTACGTCACTGGATTATTTCAACCTGCCATCCCCACAGTTTCTTCAAACAGTCAACACCATTCATCTTTTGCATGTCTGCCTAGGAGAAAAAAGTGTTCCTCTTGCCACAGACCTTATTGTATGATGCTAACACTTTCATTTAGATCATGCCAGTCATTGTCATCATGAAGAAAAAGGAAGTATTTAGCAACATATGACACATGTGAACCTTCCATACTATAATAACAGATAACGTGAGAACAAAAATTATTACGGTGATGAACAGTAATCACGAAAACGAATCAATATGCAGGTTTATTGCCAACTTGATATGATGATGATCGTTCTCTAGCAGCTTCCATTATTTTATGAATCTAAGACTCTGAGTATATGTATAATGCAAACAAAGATTTGTGAGCAAATATATTGCATGATGAAGAAAAAAACATCCAAATCTACGAGCTTCACTACAAGAATCAATTTCCAATGAAGGAATTTCTGAAAGTGCACATTGTCCATCATTTAGATGATCAAGCAAAAGCATTGAGCATTCAAATCAAAAAGCACGTACCAGTAGCAATACAGTCACAGTCTGTTCAACTTTTATAGCCCAACTCTCAAGAAAACTAGGTGGGCTTTCAACCGAGCAAGATGTGCTTTCAACTGAGCAGTCAGGGTCTTCATCAGTACGTTTCAAAACTGGTAGACTATTAAGCTCATTTGTCACCACAATTTTCTTCTTATCTTGCAAAACCATTGCTTTCATCAAATTCAATTTCCTGCATTGAAGTGTAGGCCATATTACTCAACTAGCTAATTTAGCATCATAATTAACTGTACATCGTTCCTGCTACCAAATTTGAATACACAAATTGTTAAATCTCAAGTTCGGACTCCAAGCCATCTTTACATTGCAAATTCAATTCTAACATCCATGATGTAATTTAACTCCACCAAAGTACCAAAAAGAACAATGTCTTTTGCAAAAAACACATGCAGATTCAGATATCGGAAAAAGCAAATAAAAGATAATGTTCCAACTTATCAGTCATAAATTCCCCTTTAGGGTTTCAAAAATTTGGCATGCAGATTGTATCAGGAGATCTCAGGCACAGAGTCAATGAATCTTAGTTTTTCCTTGCCGGTCTCTTGGCAGACAAGTGATGGATAAGCCCTGTTTGGATCAATTCCAAATTCTTTAAATAAGGTATGGAAGAATACCTTTCCTTCTGACAGGAAAAGATAAAGTAAATATCAGTTACTAATTCAAATCGTGCGTAGTCGTTTGTACCACCTACCCAAGCTTACGCTAATCTCAAACTGATCTACAATGGACTTTCCTCAATAATTTTACCACGCCTCTTTGGCAGAGAAAAGTATATCGCCTTACATGTTGAGGTTATTGGCTTGGGAAGGAGCAAAATTCAATTACTCCAAGTCCCGCCGTTTTAAGCACGAAACGAACTAAACACATCAAAATTAGCTATCTAGACAAACCCATGAGCAGAAAACCCCCTCGGGAAACACCCCAGCAGCCGAGCTCCCAAGGTCAACCAATCCACGAGTTTCCGACAGCAACAAACACTAAAGAAGAAAAACGAACAATACAAACGGGAAAACCATCCATCGACCAAACTCAGAACCTACAATTCATGGTTGCCGAGAAACCCAAACGAAGTTACCAACCAAGAATATGTCATCCTTTAGACCACTAATTGGTAATTACTTTGCAAAGCAACCACAGTGATCATCCGCCTATTAAAAGAAAAAGGAATCAATGATATAAGTAAAACTTATCTAATTAAAATCAGATATAAGGAATCGAAATCCGGTCATTACCTCGAATTAGTTGGGAGAGGATGGTATTTGCCATGAAATGGCGAGAACGACAAGGGGTTGAAGGAGGAGCCCCTGCAAGGGGCTACTGCCCTGCAGGAGGGAAGGGAAAAGGAAGGCGTTGAGAGAGCTGCGGCCATGAGGGGAAGATGGTGGTGGTCCGTTCACAATTTCACATGGTTAAATCTTCAGTTCGCTGAGAGGTCCAACGCCGGGCCGCCGTTGGAGTTGGAGAAGTCAGCGGCGGTGGCGGTGCCTCATCACACAACCGGATTTTGATTTTCAGCAGAACTCAAATAACCAAGATTTTTCTTTTTCTTTTCCCGAATATTCTCAGCAAACCAGTAAGCTATTGGAATACTAACATAAGCAACCTTTTTTCTCAAAATTATGATTACACGCATCAATTTTTACCGACTGCTATTAAATTATTAACACGAAACATTTGCTGATATTTAACCAATATTTTCACAGAAACATTTGTTAGGACATTGACGACTGTATTATAGAAAATCTTTTTCGAAGGGACCATCTACACATCTGCTTCCTTATAGATCAATATTTAATTTATTCCATTTGTTTATCCCCTATTTTTAAAACCTTTGGGAGTGTTCGCACTTTGCCAATTTAGCTGAGGCAGTTAAATGCAATTTTGTGAAAATCCGAGTAGTATTTCTATAAATTATTTAAAATTTTCTACGTAGTCAATGAGCTTCAGAGTTGAATCTGCAAACAGCTGGTTGTGTGTGTTTTGGCTTTGCCACGTTATTAACCATGCAACTTTTTTTTTTTCTTTTGCTTTTTAAAAATTAGGGTTAGGTAGAAGTTATTTTAAAAAATATTTTTCTGCCCTCAAAGTAATGGTAACCTGTGGGTCGGACTTTTATCAGTATTACCAAATTCAACTTTATTACATTTTAGGGTTCTATGAACAACAGAATCTACCTACTATTATCAAATGCATTTGATTTCCTGTAACAGTGAAAATAAAATTGAAATCTTTTAAAAAAAATTCGTATCATTAAACTTGTGATTAAAAAACTTGCCGTTAGATTGATTTTTAAAAACTTCTTTTCAAAAATTTCGCCTCACCCCAGTGGGTGGAAAAAAAATTTGGATAAAAGAAAAGACCGTTGGAGTTTTGGTGGTAAGAGAAAAACGATGGAGAGAAGAGAACAAAAAAACACTTTTCCACTGATTCTGATTTTCATCCATTTTTCATCCAAACAAAGAAATTTGTTTTGAATCTATGTCCAAAAGGGTTTTGAAAATTTGAATTTTGTTTTCATTTCTTCGATTCTTAAAATAAGTTTCTGAAAACTTCTTTGGAGTTTCATATTTCCAATGCGTCAAACCGCCCTTACATTTTTTGTTTTTGAGAAAGATGTGTTGTTACTTTAACCAGGATTAGCAACTTGTCATATATAGTCATGTGGTTGGGGAGGGATGCATATGAGGATCGCTCTTTTTGTAAAGAAAAGTTGGTGTACTTTCTAAATCCATTAAGAAATAAAAAACTTTTCTAGCTGTTGTTCATGTGTGGATTTAGAACTGAATTTTTCCTTTAAAAAATAAACTTGTTCTTTTGTTTAATAACCAAGAACATTTATATTATTTTATTAAAATAAAACATATATATATATATATATATCGGAAATTTGAATGGTGATCATCTAATTAGAAGAGTCTGATTTATCATTGATGGTTAAAAGAAAAACAAAAGAAACTAAGAGTATTTTTGTCATTTACTGTTACTTCATATTTTGAATAGTTATAATCATTATATATATATATATATATATATATATAATGTATAAAGAGAGAAAAGTGGGATATAAGGAAATATTTTATTTTAATGCTAATAATTGGTTATAGAATCATCAACCTTGATGTACACTATTTGGTCATCGACATATTTGACAAAATTTTGCCTTAATTATTTTATTTTTTAATGATTAATAAAGAAAGAAGGAAGAAAAAACACAAAGAAATGAATCCATTTTTTCTCGCTCTAACTCTCAGAGTCTAAATTCATCTGTTTCAAGTCGTTCCTTTGCCAATGTTAGAGAATCCATTTTCACTTGCTTGTGGTAATATGTTTTCCCTCGCCCATACGAAAAGGATCAAGTTAAAAACACAGCAAATAAATCCTTTAACACGTACCAAGGAAAGCATAAAGATCTTTAAATTTATTTGTTTTCGAAAAAGTGCAAGCCAACAGTGTATGAACAAGATCGTAAAACAAGATCCATAAAATTGGCAAAAAGATTGTAAAACCATGATATGATTTCACGAGTTAACAATAGAACAGATATTTTTTCTTTTTATGATCCTAAAAGAGTTGGTGCGAAATGGGCAAAGGCTGGTAGGTGGTCGGTTTCAATTTTAAACTCTGGTGACATCAATCCTTTGTAGTGAAATGCATTGATATCCAAGTTGATGTGTAGTGAAGGTGTCACCCTGGATGCACCAAAAATAGCTCTAGACCCCACTGGATCAAGGAAGGGGAAGAAAGATCAAGGAAGGGGGAAGAAAGAGACTTTGGCTTTTACTTACTAAGATTAGTCTTTTAATCACTAAAAGAATAAAGAGAAGAACTAAATTTTTATTAAATTAAACCAAGAAAGAAGATATGATGATGATGAAGATGAAGAACTTTTACCCTGTTGATATGATATATACATCCCAAGAAAAAAAAAAAAAAAAAAAAAGGAACTCGACGAGGGAAAACGACATTTGCTAAAAAATTGCCAAATTTTATCGTAAATAAGTGTCACCTTGTCTTCAAATCCTCTTGCTCTTTAGATCTTGGGATGTATACGAATTTAGGTGGGGTATGGTATACCTTTCAACTTGGATGTTGTGATCTCGCTGTTTGCAGTTCAACAGGATAGCATCACAAAATGCACTGTAAAAATTGTGACCTAACCTAGCCGATTCACCAAATCCACTCTCTGATCCCGTAACTCGGGTATTTGTATTTGGCCGATTTGATCACGAGTTTGCCAACTATGTTGCTATATATATATATATATATATATATATATATATATATATATATATATATATATATATATATATATATAATTTGCCTGTAGAAATATAGTGTGAAACTTATACACTATGGTTTTTTTTATGGACATGGTAAAATAAAGTTAACTTTCATGTGTTTTGACTTTGTTGTCATGTAGCTAATTAAAATATGTCATTCACGAGGATCATCCAGGTTTCTTAGAAATCTGAAATTCTTTCAGTCGATTCAACCGTACAAATGTGGTCAGAATGTGTGGTGAGTGCTGTAGGAATTTTAATACAAAAATACATGTGCATATTGAACATTATCAGCTGAAAGAGCTAAAGCAATTAAACAAATTCATTTGATCTTATATTTTGTTAATGTTTTGAGCAAATATGAATGACTGGATACACCAAAACAACTTTTGGCTGAAAAACATGGTAGCTTGACCACTTGGGTAGGAGGCAAAACCCAAACCTATTAAAATTAATTATTGAAATATTGTTTTTACAATCTAATCTTATATATACGATCTTAAGAGTGCTTTCATGAGAAACACATATTAAATTAGTTGTTGTCTTACTTAAATAATGTTTTTTAATAGTAAAGAAAGAAAGTAGATCTCTTGTACCATCAGAATTTTGATAGTATAAAAATGTAATTATTTTTATAAAAATGACTTGAACTAAAATATGATTATATTCAATTAGTGTTTATAAACAAATTAGAAGATTCACATTTTATTTAAAACATTTTTTAATAAGAATCTAAGAGGTCTACTTTTATCCCTTGCCCAAGTGGTATAATATATATATATATATATATATATATATATATATATATATATATATATATATATATATATATATATATATATATATATATATATATATATATATATATATAAGTGATTTGTATATAAGACTACTTAGACTATTTGGATAAGAAACAAAAACCAGACCACTTAAATTTGTTTTAGAAATTGTCTTAAACAAAATCAGATCATCCTATTGTGTTCATAAACATCAATTTAATATAAATCATATTTTAGTTCAAGCTATTTTGTAAAAAAAATTGATTTTTCTACGATCATAATTTAGATACTATAAAAGGCATTCATTTTTTATTATTAAAAAATTTATTAAAATTTTAAAAATGACTAACTGAATGCATGTGACTGATCATATATATATATATATATATATATTAGGAAGGTGCTTTTAAACAGTTGCCATTACCATTACTGCATTCCATGGCTAAAAACTGTGGTCAACCTGAGAGCTTTTAACATTGCGGCCGGCATGTTCCGTCTCGGCAATTCAGTCACGAAAGGATCTGCTTCAGAGGCTTGAACAAATCCAATCTCATTAACAGTGAGTTTGTAGTTTGCATTGAAAAAGAAAAAACTAGGTACACTCATTTTAAGTCCATGGCAGATCTGGGGTGTCTGCCTAAAGGTTTATTCTTCCAAACAACTTGTACAGCAAAAACTTTACAAGAAAACAAATTTGGCAGCCAGAGAAAGGACAGAAACGTTGCCATCAGTATTCTTGTGAGAAGAAATCATGTGCAACTCAGTCAATAGAATTAATTACTTCTGCAATGGCGCTCTCAGTCTCTCTTGCCATTGTCATGTTTAATGAGAAAATGGTTTTGCTTGCTTGATCAGGCCTCTGACTTGTACTGTATTCGCTCTCATCAAAGATGGAAATTAAGCGGTTCTGTTTGAGCAGAAGATATTGCAATCTAAACCCATAAAACATTCATTAATAAAATGGAGGTTGAATATGTCGCCAGTGCAGAGAAAGTAGCCTTTCAGTGCAGAGAATCGCGTACTGTCTGCTATGATTTTTTACATTATTTACTTCTTTGACTCAAGCGCAAATGCAGCCGGTCTTCTTCTCAAACAACGGAAAAAACCACCGTTCTGAACATTAAGACGCTGCCATCTTCAAATGGCAGAAAGAAGATAACAAGTATTGCAGACAACAGTGCCATGAGATACCAAATGAGAGCTTCTTTCTGTTATTTCCTTTTACTCTGCAGCCCTCAGTCATACAAGTTTGTTATGGCAATTTCATTCTCCCATTGGCAGCTTTGATGGGTTGCAAACATCAAGAGTCTTTTCATCTGAAAAACAGAAGAAAAGAAAGACAGAAAAGAGAGACTTTCATGTCAATTGTCAAACAGTACAATGAAGAGAAGACAGGAAGCAGTGGAAGTGAACCTGCCTATCACTTCATGCAGTCTCACCTTCACCAAAAAAATGAGTTTGAGTTCAGTATTTTCACATCTCTCCTTCTCTTTCTTTCTCTCTCTCTCTCTCTCTCTCTCAAGGGGAAAAAAAATCCACACAGTATAACAGTTTGACTCCTCAAAAGAGGAAACTTTGAATGTTATTTTAAGATAGAAAAACGTAAACCAAATAAATGTTCTCAGCGACTAATCGAGAGTCTCTTTCTGTTCTTCTCTCTATGGAAATTAGGGTTTGATATGTAACCAAGACTTTCGTAGTCTTCATGAGGTAGGGATTTCACTGAAACACATAAACCCGCCATTATTTTTGTGCTGCTACTCTTCCAACCTTACACAATTTCAAGTTACACAAGGTGTGCCATGAATGAAAGGGAAAAACAGAAATTATGAAGTGAAGAAATAAAGTCCGCCATTCATCTAAAGTTCAAGGAAGGGCTTGGCCGAGCTCTGTTGACTGATGAAAGACTTTTAGTTTCAGTCTTTTCCTGTTTCTTTTTGTTAAAACGCACAAGATATGCATGATTTCTTGCAATAGGCTGAACGTAAAAGTTTCAGAAATAAAGCACCACCATGATATGGAACTCCCAAGGGTCTTGATATCTTGTTGGAAGAAGAAAAAACATCTCCTAGCTAGCAATTTACTTGTATTACAAGTGGCAGAAGGTTCTTCATCAATCGTTGGAAGCTTGAACAAGAGAAAGATAATTTCAAAAACATTACTATTACTATTGTTACAAGATATGAAACTCACAAATGAAGCAGCGGTTTTGAACCGTTCAAGGCTTTTTATGCATACAAACGGTGTAGAGAGCGGCCACCAGTGCAAGTCCTAACAAATTGGACTTGCAAGGTCAAGAAAACGCCCATATGATATATGGGTTGTCTATAGAAAAGCTCAGGAAGGATATCGCCGTTGCAAAACTCACAGCAGCCCATTTTGTCCATTGTTGCTGCAACAGAGCAGATGCACCTGTAGTCCTTCTGCCCACATGACATCTCCAAAAGAAAGGGTAGCCATGGCCTTGGCTAGCCATGGCAGTGGAGCTGATAACAAGAGCAGCAGCAAAGAGGAGGAGGAAGAGAAGAACAAAGAGAGCAAAGCCATGGTGAGGAAACTAGCTTAGCTGTGAGGCGAACAAGGCCAGGGGACTGAGGGCTCTCAAGTAAGGTACTTATACAAGGGAAGTAAGTACCTGCTGTTCTCTTCTGCGGCTCAAGAGAACAGCAGCGGCATACCTCTTCACAGCAGGAATGCTCCTCTGAGTGGGGTTAGGGTGAAATGGTTAATATGCTGGACCTACCATATCTGTTTCCAGTAACTATTGTCATGATAATGACTTCACTTTTTCACTGAAATGCCACCAAAAATGCTTTACCATTCTTTTTTGGTTCTAATCAACAATTAAAAGAAAGAGCAGGTCTGAAACTCTCACTTTCAATCTCAAAATGCAAAGCAGATGATTGTTTGCTCTCTGCATCTATTTTGGTTCTGTAATTTTCTAATTCTTTTGATCTTCTTCCAAATCCACCACCCATGTATTAGCATATTTTGAACCGTCGGATTCAACCGGTATCAGGTTCATTGGGTAATCCAAGAATTTAACAACTTAAAGCTGCACAACTCGAAAGCAGAAAACTGCTCGACAAACAAAGATAAGAAGTTGATAACTTGATATATAAGCTATTTAGCATGATGAAAGACATCTTCGGTAGTAAATCTAGTTAAAACAACTTAAGCTTATATATATATATATATATATATATATATATATATATATATATATATATATATATATATATATATATATATATATATATATATATATATGAAAAAGTAATGATACTAAATGCAAAAAAGAATTAAGTGCTGGAACTTTAGGGACAGGATGGGTAGTTTCAGTGGGGATGAGGAAGCTGCGCAGTGAGGACAAGAAAAGGATTCTGTCATTTTTGTAAGAGCAGTTTATGACAAGCAAATTTATGGGTTTCAGGAAAACATAAGTCGGTGGTGGTTTACATTGATTTTGTCTGCTATTTTCCTTTTTCTTCTTTGTTTCTTTTTGTTCTCTTGTTTTTCAAAAATTTTGTTTGAAATCGAGGGGGGGTCCAGTGATTCACAGAGAGCTGTCTCCCCATGAAGTTATTTATGGTGACGACGTCTGCAGTCATAGAAAATGACTACACAAGGGAACAAAAGGATAAAAGGGCATGCTATAACTTTCATACTCTCTCTCTCTCTCTCTCTCTCTCTCTCTCTCTGTTGAGTTACTGAGGTAGTGTTGCCCAATTACTGGTAAGCCCTGGGCACGCACAGTCGTTAGTACTCTTCTGTAATGACTATGACAGGTCTTGGAGGTTTATCCCTTTTGTCGCTGACACAAGGAAAAAGAGAGTCAGCCTCGACGCTCCATGATGATATTCACCTTATTGTATATAAAACGGATGACTTACTCTTACAGGAGACACTGCTTTCATGGATGAACAATCTCTCTCTCTCTCTCTCTCTCTCTCTCTCTCTCTCTCTCTCTCTCTCTCTCTTCTTTTTGTCTTCCTGCCATTAGCAACCATGACAGAACACCAAGTAGTAAAATGTACCGTATCCATGTCCCCAACATCTCTCTCTCTCTCTCTCTCTCTCTCTCTCTCTCTCTCTCTCTCTCTCTCTCTCTCTCTACCATCTGAAATTGGTTCAGCTTTTTCTTCTGCCCGTTTCGTCGGTCTGACCACCACAATAAAACTCCCTTGGTCTCGCCCAAACAGTCATTCTTACGGCCACACAGACCATCTCCCTCTTTCTCTCTCTTAATTCAGTTTGAATGTAAAGAAAAAATTCATGACTCGTATAAAGAAATGTATTCCAGTTCGTGATTACAGAGAATCAAATTGCACTCAGTCATCTGTGGCTAGTACTGTAAGGTATTGGTGCCACAGAACACGTGGGCTCATCTTGGAATTTGATCCTAAAGCATGTCTATTTAGATCCTAACCATGAAATTAACTGCAACGTTTTCTGCGACAACTTATGTGGAAATTCTGGATCAAGACTTTCTTTTTCGTGTTCGTAGAGTCCTTCATTATGTGTATGTAGGATTGCTGCCATTGACTGGTAGCCGATTCTTTAACGTCGTATCGAGCTCTCCATTCGCTTTCTGCCATTACCAACCATGACAAAAATACCAAGCAGTAAAGCTTTGTCCTCTGTCTGTTTCGTCGGTCTGACTACCACAATAAAACTCCCCTCGTCTGGCCCAAACAGTCATTCTTAAGGCCACACAGACCATCTCTCTCTTTATTCAGTTTGAATGTGAAGAAGAAATTCATGAGTCACGTAAACAAATATATTCCAGTTCGTGATTACAGAGAAACAAATTGCACTCAGTCAACTGTGGCTAGTACTGTAAAATATTATTGCCACAGAGCACGAGTGCATCATGGAATTTGATCCTAAAGCATGTTTGTTTAGATCCTAATTCCTAACCATGTAGTTAACTGCAGCGTTTTTAGCGAGAAATTCTGGACCAACATGGGGACTTTCTCTCTCGTATTCGTAGAGTCCTTCATTATGTATATGTAGGATTGCTGCCATTGACTGGTATCCGATTCTTTAAGGTCGTATCGAGCTCTCCATTCGCTCGTCGCCTTCCACCTTCTTCATCCTCTTATTCTGTTTTTTCCTCCATACTGCCTTGTGAGCTCTCCCTCTCGTCTTTCAACTTCCATCTTCCATTTGCAGCATTTAATGCACCGCATCATGAGCAAAAGAGAAAGAAGAACTCTCTTGGTGGTCTATGAAAATTTTGTACGCGACGGTGGAAGGAGTTGCTGAGCACGTGAGCCCTTTTAACTTATGCAATGATGACGATCGACGTTGTTGCTTGCTGCTCCTTCATTTAATTACTCTATCTCTCTCTCCAAAACGGATTGAATGCTCTCTCTCTCTCTCTCTCGTTTGACAGTGATCAGTGGAGGGAAATGAGAAGAGTCATTTTCCTGTGTAGCCTTGATTTTGTTGACCATAATAATGCAGAGAGTCAGCTTCTTCATAATGTTCTCTCTGTCAAGTTGCTTAAAATCACGCGTACTATGGAGGATTTGGAAAAGGTGAGCGCCGTTCTGGAGAAAAGAACAGGAGACTCGGGCAAAATGGGATCATTCTTCAGACAGCATTTAAGATTTCAGGACTCTCCTGCTCCTATACGTGCAAAGTCGCTGCTTTCCCCGAGCTGCCACAGTGAATGTGAATCGTGAAGATTCATGGTGGTAAATGAGTTCGGTTTTCGAATTAGTTAAATACATAAGAAATCAGATTTTTTTATTGCTGTTTATGTACTGCAGAAAAAAGCAAACTTATGAAGAAAGAAGAAGATTTAAAGATGTTGGTTCAATAAGGCATGAAAGTAGCAGTTGTTTATACTAAGACGACAGAGAGAATTGAAAACGACTGTGTGTTTCACAAACAGTTTATGGGCATCATTTCACAAACAGTTTTTGCTCAATCCAACAATATAAACACAGTAAACAAAAAATTCAGAGAGAGACGTGAGCAGCTTTCTAAGATTTTATCTTTGAGAACTGTTCAAGTACTATAGAGAACAGACACAAGTGAGATTAAAATACTCTAAATAGAATTACCTCATTTGCAGACCATAAAACCTATTTGGAAGATTTTAGAAAACTTATTTTGATGCTAAGACATGATTTATTCTTTAAAATGAGAAAGATTGTCAGCCATCACTTTCATTAAATTGTCTATATAAAGGTCTATGGAGTTCAAAGGTCTTCTTTTATAATTTTACTCAGTTTCTACCATGGTGGTAGTCTTGGCCGATGCTGTAAAAATACAAAAATCAAATTGAAATGGCCAGGCTGCCGATTTCAATGGATCGACTGATTCAGCGATTCGACTGAAACTGTTATAGACCAGATTGTTGCTCTCTCTCTCTCTCTCTCTCTCTCTCTCTCTCTCTCTCTCTCTCTCTCTCTCTCTATCTATCTCTTTCTCTCTCCCACACACACACACACATACACATTCTATGTATAAAATAGTTGTTGGTGTTGGGAGAGAATTTTCATATGAATAAATTGATCATTTTAGTGGAAAGTGAGATTTGACCTCTCACGTTCTTGGCTGGAAAGGTGTCTTACAAGAATTAATAGCCGATGGAGCATCTTCTGAAATGAAAGGAGGTGCTGTTTTCTTCAATCCAGGTTGCATTTGATAGCCTGATTTTAGATTAGAGGATTCTAAGACTGCAGTTTTTAAAACTGCAGTTTGATGCCTTTCTCTCTATGGTTTCAACCGTCAATGGCGATCGACTACTTTTCTCCTCTGGCAATCGTGACGGATGCCGGCCACCATAGGTATCCCTCTCTACGACGAGGACCGAAACCTCCGGCCAACATTCTCCCTCGCCGGACCGGGCTTTTCCCAGTCAAAGCATTTGACCGGCCATCTCTTTCTCTCTCTTCCAGCCAGCCAAGGGTTTGTGGCCTGTTGAAACCATCAGCCGGCCCTTTTCTCTCATCTCTCTCTCTCTCCCCCCACAACACTTCCACTCAAAATTGATTACATGACCCATAAATAAGTTCACATGGTATTATACACACACACGCACACAGGCTATAAAATTGGTCACGATCATGCCCACCGCTTACTTTCTGTCTTAAAAGTGAACTCTGCTCATGTACCCTTCAAAAAAGAAAGATTATAATAATCTTTAACTCTCTGATCTCACAAAATTCAATTTAAAGAAAAAGATTTTTATGGTTTACTTTACGCTTTTTGCATATTTTGCATTCACCCAAGCAGTTGCAATTTTAAAAATCCTTAAAACCACCAACCAAACATACTAAAGCAGCGCCTAGCCACGAAGCCTGCATCCCTGTGTGTACAAATCCATTTACATAATAAGATACAGAGAGAAACTTAAGAACATTAATACTGAAACATCCTCAAAATACAGACTTTCTTTGCCAAGAAGGAACAATTGAAGCCAACCCATGCGGACTCAAGCCAAAGAAGGTTTCAAAGGTTAAGCAAAATCCTTCCATCCTATACATGAGCAGAGGACTAGGAAATGATGTTTCCAACATCCACTAAACACCAACGAAGTTGCGGATTGAAGATCCGAAGAACGAAGCAAAATGAAGCTAATGCTACTTCGGCGACTGCGGCATCTTAGTTATCTGGCGAATTTTTGCAATTTGTTTGCGCCACTCCCTAATGGGAACCTGCCAGAGAAATGGTTTGGTATTAAAGCAACTAATTGTTTGATGATACAGATAGCTTTCCAATCTTGAGAGAGCAATTCTCACCGCAGGAAATCCTCCATAGTCGCCTGGTTCATTAATGCTTTTTGTAACACAGCTATTGGCTGCTAGGCGAACCTGCATTTAGAAAAAAACAACCCGCAGGTTAAAAAAGGTCATCATTTCTAACTGCTATAGTATATAAATATTAAACAAAGGTCACATGCCAGTACCAGCCCAAATTCAATTTAAATTTAACTGGGTCAAATCCAACTCACAAATATATATCTATATATATATATATATATATATGAATCTACAGTCATGTTAAAAATTATATATATATATAGTATTTAATTATTTCATGGGAAACTTTTTTCATAATTTCTTATGACAAAAATCAGTCCAAGGTTTTTCTGTGATCAAGAGGATAGTTCCCTTCTGGAATAGGTTATTGCATTCTTGTCCTGTTTTATAGTTTGGAGAGCAGAGAGAGAAAATGGCAAAAGAGAAATACTAGATGAAGACGGCCTGAGAATAGGAAAAGCAGGGTCAGGGAAGAGCATGTGGTGCAGCCGGTCGACTGTGGGTTAAGGTTTTTGCTCTCCCATGTGGAGCCTGTAACCCAGCCAGCCAGGCTGTTTAAGTAAACAGGCTGGGCCTAGCCAAGACCAGGTTCTAATAGGTTTGAGGGTCGAATTTTGACCCATACCCAGCCTGATGACCAATCTAACACGATATGTGCATACCAGATCTTACATGGCTACATGACTACTCTGGAAGTACATAGAATCAACATCTGAAAGTCTTAATAATATCATGGTTGGGAATCTTTCAATGTTTAATTTATGAGACTCTTTACCAGATAAACATCAAAGATGAGAAGGTTGATGAAATGCCATCAGCATGCATTAATGTAGTCCCTTACATAGTGACGAATGCATGCTGCATCAAAATCTATCATAAATATTTAGAAAGCAAAGGCCATAATATTTTCACCACCGCAGTTACTATAGTAGTACCAGAAAGAGAAAATTGCATGACGAATTGTTTGAATCCCTTCATATATTCTAGAAGACTAAAACAATTCAGATTAATTATCAACAAAAAATATTTCAAGAATACCCAAAGAAATCATCAACAAAGCCCATAACAAAAATGAACTTAATAGGCAAAATCAGAATAACAATTATGACAAGACCTAAAAGTAAGCAACCCAAAAATGATTACCAAAATAATGTTGTCTCTATCATCTCCAATTAAGAAGACTAATGAATAGCAACTTGTTAAAGAGGTTGTTTAAGCTGAGCAAATACAAACTTCCAACAAACAAACAAAGTTTCAACTACTAGCCCGTCAAGAAATAAAATTAAGCAGGTGAAAAAAAATATTACTCATGGAATGTGCTTCTTAATTCTACACATCAACTTGGGTAAATTCCCCACATATTTCGACAGAACTGATATGTCCATCTGCACCTTGACTTGTTAATATCTGAGCTAGAGATTGAAGTACCTTTGAGACAATGGAAACATGATCTCTTACAGCTACTCTGCCACCCAGGGTGACATAGTCCTCTAGCCTACAAAAAGAAGAACAAATATAAAACAAGGCCAGAAATTAGCTTCTTGCAATTTGAAAATCTTGTACCTACAGCACTTTAGCTTAGTGCCATTAGAATTTCAAATTTCCTGAAGCGGAGAAGCAGCAACATACGTCACAGAACCTGCAATTCCAACTTGACCACAAAGCATACAGCATCTTCCAATGACTACGTTATGCCCTATCTGCACGAAAGCTTCTCATTTCAGACCCAACCAAAGGGAAGAAGGATGGTGCAGCTACCTTGCAAACTGTGTACAACAGCCAGAAACCAGAATAAATTATCACAATGAACTGAAAAAAACAGAGGAAAAGAAATCCACCTGAACTAAATTATCTATCTTTGAGTGATCACCAATGATGGTATCTCTCCAACTGCAAATCACATGCATGGGCAGCAGAACATCAATATTAGGCTGGCAATGCAATATTGATTTTTCCTTAAAAGAAAAATAAATAAATTCTTCATGTCATAAATCAGCATTCTTTAAAGACAGTAATGAAGTAAGCAACACTTATCTCAATATGCAATATAAATATGCAAACTGCACACATCAAACACCTACCTTCCCCTGTCAATGCATGAATTGGCACCTATTTCCACGTGGTTTCCTATTCTTGCGTGAAGTAGCTGTGTCAAAAGATCACGTAGTAATTTACATCAGGAAAATGACACCTTAATATCTTAAAGTTCTATTTCAAGCTATCAACAAATTGGAGGTTTAATGTAATTGCATGCTATACCCACATTAGGGTATTCCTCATGGACTTGGAATAATTTCTGCAAAGAGAATCTTTTGAGGGATATGGTACATCAATCAGTAGCAACTCAAAGATGTCACAACTAGTTTAAATGAGCACACTATTTAACTCTAGCAACACAAAATTCTTAGATCAGAAATCAACAAAAATAAGAACCAGAAATAAATGGTAAATATTAAATAAAGACTATGGATTGAATTGGTTTTTGTTAATCTTATAGGAATCCAATTTTATAAGAATCCTATAGGAATCCAATTTTATAAGAATCCACTTTTCTGTATACTTTTGACATGATAACACAAGCAATATTTCTCACGTGTATGCACCAAAAGTACAGTCATGATCTGTGTTATTAAAATATGCCTAAGCTGGCTTTTACGCTTTCTCCAATTACAACAATGATGAATGATCAAATACAACAGATAATTTATAATGCAAATTACTCTGGACATATGTCAAAATTAATAATAAAGTAAAATGAAGAAAACTATTAAACTTCACCAACTTGAGGCTTTTTCAGCATCCTTCCTTCAACCACATCGAACCCAAACCCTGTTTGGAAATCCATTATAATAAAATTAATGGACATATAAAGACCAGCCTGCTGAACCATTCAGATAGAAATTTATTTTTACCATAATCTAATAATGACTCAGGATAAGAACAGAAGCATAAATTAGGGGTTCCATGTGCAGTTCCAAAGATTTGAACAAGCAGCTTTATGTTTGTCCATATCCTAATCACATGCAAGAATAAATGTGGAATCAAGGGGAAACAAAAATTTAAAGGAAACAAATCTCATTTCAACTGATTATCATATGAAAATGCAGTCCATACTCCCTCTGAGAGAGAGAGAATTGGTAATGCTTAGTGCAAAGACGCCTCAATACATATGGACTCAGAGACTCATCAAGACTTTGTTACATTATGGCATTATGCTCTTAGTATAACAGATGTTCCTGTTTAACCTTCCAATTCTAGCAGAGTTAACACTTACCGGATATAAACACATTGCTGAAGCCATGTACTTTCTGCAGTCGAATTTTTATGAGTCATACATTTGGGGGACACATGGTATTTTTAATGGCATATCCATAGGATCAAACAGTCATATCAATGAGAACCAATCCTCAAACCGAGGTTAATTTCTACATTGCATCTAGATGTCAAAGTAAGTATTAACCAATTTATTCACCAACATCAATGTGGGATCATATAGGTCTTGACTCTTGAGCTAAATGCTTGGAAAATCAGTAGCATACTTCACACGTGCTGAATAATTGATTGGTTCATGACTCATAGCCGTCAGGAACCTTATCTCAACCAAATGAGGCCATCTTTCCAGATTCATACTTTTCAATTCTCCACATCTAAAGGTACAAATTGGTCATGTCATAGCTTTTCACATGAGTTGTTAATGCTTTTCTCCAAGTCTTCAATCATTTCCTGTTCGGCTGTTCCACAAAATCCTTCAGAAGTCCAGGCCAGACACAAGCATCTTTACAAGATGAATTCTTTCTACTTAATACGATAAGTTCTTGAATATTCAATACCATACACGAGGACTGGCCTACAAGCAATTGTACAAAAAGTCCCAATTGTAGAAGTGCTCTTCTATAATGTGCCAGTAGCTTGTTCAAATTTGCCCATCTAGCACTTCTTTTCCAATATTATCCTTTTCATCATATGCATCAAACATTGAAAATTCTAACAATTTTGAATTACGAATCCCTCTTATTGTGATGCTATTATGACAGTTTCATTACTAAAAGTCTAAAACTGCAATTTAATATGTTTCTATACTAAACTGCACTTAATGTATTTAAATTTTTGTTCTACTATCCCTAAATCATTTATCCATAATATGCTCCTCCAAAGTTCTAGTGTTCCCAATGCATCCATTCTGTCTTGACCATACAGTATTATATTTTCTTCAGGGGACATACACCATACGACCCCTTCTCAGACAGAAGAGAACGCATCATCTTAATGAAAAATGATATGAGACTAAGGTGATGATTAATTGACAAAGATGTATAGTTTGCTTCTTCTAGGTATTCTTTGTTAAATGTGTTGTCCTTTTACGGTACTTTGCTAAATTCTTTATATTTTAGTTATGGGCTCTAACCTGATGCATCTCATAACTGCTGCTCCTACAAACCATTGGATGGGCGAGGTTGTGGAAACCTTTCTGCCAGCAATTGGTGCAAACGTTTATGTTCCATTTAGACTGTTTTTTAGTGTACTCAGCAACCCACATGCACATCTAGATCAAACGGATGCCATCATATGTATAAGCTCCTCGTAAGGTTCACAGTTCATCGAACCATCAACAAAAGATCCTTACATTCGAGAAAAATTTCAACAGCTTATAGCTTCTGGAATAGAAGAATATACCATCTTGACCAATAGAGACACCATTGTGTATAATGCAATGATCACCAATAGCGCAATTACAGAGGGATGCATTGTACCTGGAGATTCAGCACATTATGTCATCGTCAAACTAAAACGTGCAGTAGAGACATGGTACATGCATTACATATTTCACATGATCATGTTGTCATTCCTTACAAAGCTGCCTTCAGTATAATATTGTCTCCTTTAATCAAAAAAATCAAACCGCAGAAGAAACTCTAGCAAGTTTTTCAATTCATAATCTGCAAAGGACTTGGTCTTGCTATAGTGAGCTCCACTACTGAGGGGTTTCATTGATGAGTAATGAGAGCAAATAGTGAGGATTCAATACAAACGAAAAAAAGCTCACAAGATATGGAATCCATAATGGTGCTAAACAAGCACAACAACTGGCCTCCTACGCACAAAAGTGGAGTTTAACACCACATGACTGGCGCATTTAGACAACCATGAGGGACTAGCATAGATGATTGGTTATTCATTAGGTTGAACTGTAGTTTGTGACAGAGATAATACAGTCAGTCTCCTGAGATGGAAGACATTAATGAACTGTCAAGGGATTAAAGATAATGTGTTGCTATAAGTCATTTTCAATTTTCAATTTTTGAAACTCCTTCCTTTCCTTGGATGAATGAAATGAGAGACCAGAGCATAAGAGCAACAGAGAGGCAGCCTAATGAAAATATGATGACTGAGATGACTCTTATCAAATCAGGGTCTATCCGCTCATATTGGATGGACTAGGGAGGCACCAAGTCCATGGTATCTTCATCATAAACACAGAATATTCTGGATATACTGGAGCCTTAATAAGGTAAAACAATCTAATCTAAATGGTAGCCAAAAGATGGCAGTGAATAACCTTTGTGCACCAGTCTGGAATCTTCTCAATAAAAATCTTCTTAATGTTGAGAACTGTTGAGGGAGTTCACAGGATCCATGACAATTGACAAGAGTCAGAGATCAATTGGAGCTCTATCCTCCTGAATGTGGCTGAGGTTAAATTCAAGGCCATGGGAGTTAAGACAAAAGGCAAGGGCACGACTGCCTGGTAAGATAATTTACGTTCCACAAGGCACTCCTGGAGGCTGGAAGGTAGTTGTCCAATGGCTGACAAATGAAGGGAATGCATCTTGGTTTTGTCTAATCCTCCATACTTCTTAATTACCATTTTTGCAGAGCATTGTATGCCTTGGACCATCACACTGAGTGGCCTGATATTGGAGTGAAGATTCTTTATACTGACTGACCTGGATCCAATTCTTTGTGCATTCATGTCATTTTTAAGAGGTTTTTCACAATGTATTTGGATACTTACAATTGGTAACAAGAGAATGTGACTTTGATATCATCAAGGAGGCACTAGGAATGATGATGGACCCATTCAGATACATTCTTAAAGTTATCAAATTAAATTGTCATTCCTTTCTCATAATGGAAGTTGGGAGTTCCGAAGGATATCCTATTTTCCTTCTCCCAGCACGCACTACTTGATGAACAAGAGGATGTAGCTGAGAGGTTATAGCGCTTCAGGGCTTGTGTAAGCAAGCCCTATAGATAGCCAGATCTTTAGCTCATGGCAGTCTCTAAGAAGCATGGGTGGAAAGTAGGTGGTTGCACAGGAGAATAAAGCAGCCCTTAGCAACATAGGATAAATTTAAGGACCAGGCATGGCCAAAAGAGTTTAATTGACTAAAAAGCAGGGCTGCTTTTAAACGGTGCAGATATAGGATTAGTGATAGTTGGTAATTTGATTGCAATGGCCAGGCAGGTTTCTTAATAAGAGACTCAAGATGCATTAGATGGAAAGTTGACAGACATCAAGAAGCTACAAGCCTTGAAGCATCCTTGAGAAAACAGTCAATTCCCCTAATTTTATTGGGAGATGAAACCATTTCGAGCCATTCAATACGATCAGCCAATATCCTTCCTAAGTAACAAAAACACATTTTATGGAAAATAAACTGCAACAAAGGCTATGAAAATGACAAGGTAGATCTTTGGAGTTTGGAGATAGAAAAGGGTGCAATAAAAATCAGACATGGTAAATCAATTGAATGTTTTTCTCATACAAGTGTGCTGACAGGACCTGAAATAAGACCATCGAGGATTACTTCACATAGATGCAAAGAAAAATTACTGCAAAAGGTTTATTGAAGCGTAGAAGGCGACCAGGAGAAATGACGTGACTGAATATCGTTTAATACTCACTTCAGCACACAATAAACTGAAGACAGAAAAATAGGATAATCCACATAGGACCTTAGATATCAAGACTTGATGGTTATATGCTGTCCTTCTTATGGAAAGAAAAGAAAAAAAAAAAAAAAAAACACCACAATGCTTGCACAACAATTATCACCAATAGCCTCTAGTGTGCACTAAAGAAAAAAGTAAAACAAACTCAAAGAAATAATTTTAGAGAACCTGTATGAATGTGATAACGTGGCTGAACGAAAAAAGTGTTAAATAGTATTTAATGTCTTTAACCTTTGAAATTTTCATCAGCAATGATGCTATGGAAATCTTTGTCCACCTCTTACTATTGAAGATAAGACAAGAAAACTGAAGAAAACATACCCTATTTTGGTCGCTTGGCCAATCTCAACATCAGGCCCCACAATAGCACCTGAACCAAGGTGAACATTCGCCCCAAGCACACTTCCAGAATGAACCACTGCACCAATTTCTACTACCACAGTAGGTTCTACTTTAGCCGAAGTATGAATCCAACCACCACCGTTATGCCATTTCTTGAACTCGGAAGAATCCACGGCAGTCTTTACTCCTAATTATTGCATAAAAATGCAAACAATAATTAAACCTCTGAAATAATTTAGCAGAAGCATCACATCTCAAAATAGACTGATCACCAGAAATGTGGTTTTATCACACAGTAATACAAGAGAAATGTTGTTATAATGACGAACTTAATGTACACTTGGTTATTGAAACTTCTTATTTAGACATTGTCATTTGTCCTGCTCTTCAAGTGCCACCTTAATTACACTTTTTTCGAGACGCACATAACTTTAATCATAGATCTTCACAAGATGATACAAAACTCAAATTTAATGCTTCATCATGCAAATCTCCACCAAACACGCTTACTGGGATAACTCTTATTAACACAATATCATAACCAAAAGGAAGATACCAACCAAGTGAAGTACAAGAAAAACCAACTTTAGAGAGAGATAACATGCGTAAAGAAAGAAATGTGAGAAAGAAAGACAAAACAAATGGATTTTACCTTGTTGGGAATCGCAAGAGAGCGAGGACGAACGGATGTGGCGGATGGGAGCATGACTGCGATTACCATTCGACAGAAAGGGGAGAGTGCGACCCCAAGCAGACGATACGCGTCTGTAGAGAAGAAAATAAGAGGCTCTGCACATGCTCTCTCTCTCTCCCTCTCTCTGCGCTGAGTGGCAAGGGAGGCGCAGAACAAAGAAAGTAATTTTTCATTTAGCATATTCATCACTGCCTTACACTTTATGGCAAAATCATCCTCTTACCTTTATTTATTTGAAATCGTGTCTTAGTCGATACCGAGTCTAATCAGTTTCAAAATTCATTCTGAATCCTCTTTTAAGCCCAAAAAATGAAGAAAACCTCTATGTTTCTGAATTTGTTTGATGCCTGGCTTTGAGCTTAAGTTCATCTTGGTCATACCTTTAACCTGGTAATTCATGTCAAAAATAATAAACTTTGTAAAAAATCTCTTAGAAACATTATCAATTTGAGAATACGATTTTTTTTTTTTGGCAGATCGAATTGGGATTGTAAAGCATCTGAGAGAAACCAGTGAATCTGAAGTAGATCACAGCATTTTGTTTCCCTTTTAAAGATTATGTTCTAATCTATATATCATGTTTTGTCCAAGTGAAAATCTATGTCCCCAGCATTGGTTAATATTGGAACCAAAAAGGCCTAAACTTAGCTTGTATAACCGAAACAAATGAAGGAAGATCAAGATGCAATATGTGCAAATCAATAGATATCAGTGGATTGTTATGGTGAAGTTGGTTGAGTAAGCAAATGCAACGAGAGCTTAGTTATGATACTGGCCAACAAAAATAAGTAGGGATGTCAATGGATGGAATGTACATGATTATAAGTTTGAAATTACCATTTGGTCGTATATGGTAAATAAATTTCTGTTCAATTCGCCGAGTATGTAATATTCTCCTTGCCCTAGTCCAACTTTTTAAAACATAAATGTCATATCTTATGCCAGTCAAATTCAAGATTGGTTTTAAACATTAAGTTCCAAACTAAGTTTAATTCAACAAAAATATATCTCAATCAAATAAAATTGATGTAAGAGTTAGATAACAATTGTGTTTAAGCATCCGCTTTAGGTACAGGTACGACGACATTGGTACGTGTTCCTTAAGTATCCATGTGACTTAAAAGTGCAATAAAGTGTTTATTTACTTTATTATTATGAGATTTATACACCCTTTAATAACAATTTTTTTTTGTGAGAAAGGGGAAAACATAACATGTTATTTGTTATAGCATCATTTAATAGTTTGTGCATTTTACACCCAAAATACATGGGGATGAAAGGTTGCAAAGCTGTCCTCTATGAGTCATCTACTTATTTGCATATGTTATCAACTAATGCACATATCAAGAAAACCACTGAACAAGTTAGAGGAATAGACACGAATAATCGTAGCCTCTGTTGTTATTTGTGACACAAGTACAACAAAATGGGATGGACATGTTTGAATTAGGTACATAAGGTGGACAAAGATAATTATTTTTAAATGCGGTCATTTAGAAAGTAGGATTTATTTTATTTTCGAGTATATGTTTTGCATAAAATTTAGAAACAAAATTATGTATTATTTCAAATAAAAGCCACATGAACAATGAACTGTTTGTATCAGAATAATATCATTACATGCATTTTTTTAATATAAATTCACTCACTAAATTGCATTTATCATTCTATGAGTGATATATTAATAATGAATAAGAGCAGATAAAAGCGTAATTTAGTAGGTGATCGGTAAAACATACATTGAAGAAATGGTAGTCCTTTTGGAAATTAGGTAAAAGGTATGCTCGAAAAAGGAAAATTGACCAAAAAACATTTTACGAAAGGACCGTTTACTTCCGGGTAAATACCTATAACAGGCTCGTGTCATTCGTCTGCTGCAATAGATCAAGAAGGCGGTTAAACTAAAGAGAAGAGATCCACGACACTTCTCTCTCTCAACCCTAGCTTTCTGGCCGGTTTCCTGCTGAGTTTCTCCGGCTACCGGCGGGCGGGACGTGGCGTCCCCAAGACCACCAGGTACCTCTCTGTCCGTGGGCGCTCGGCTGTTCTTCTTTCTTGAAATTTGTTTCCCGCCTGACTACTGGTGCCTCTTATTCTTTCTAAGCTAGCGAGAGAGAGCGACAGAAATGGATCGTGATTGGGGTTCGAAGCCGGGAAGCGGCGGAGCCGCTTCCGCGCAAAATGAAGCAATCGACAGAAGGGAGCGTCTTCGGCGGCTTGCCATGGAGACTATCGACCTTGCTAAGGACCCTTACTTCATGAGGAATCATCTTGGCAGGTACTAGAAACAAGAGGGGCTTAATGCCGTACAAACCATCCCTTGCTTTTTTTTTTCTGCTTCGTATTTCAACCATGTCAGGCGATTGGGTTTTTTGATTTCCTTCTCATGTTCATTCGTTTGCTGGTGAAGCTACGAGTGCAAATTATGCCTCACTTTACACAACAACGAGGGAAACTACTTAGCTCACACACAGGGCAAACGCCACCAAACCAATTTGGCGAAACGAGCCGCTCGTGAAGCCAAGGAGGCCCCTGCGCAGCCACAACCCAATCGGCGGAAAGTTGCCCTTCGGAAATCAGGTTATTCTTGACCTTCTGAGAAACATATATTTGTAGGATCCTGTTTGGTTTTGTGTTTATGTGAACCACTAATTAAAGGCGAACGGAAGAAGGCTTCCGGGACATAGTTGCATGTGAGAATTCTGATTGGAACAATCTGACTGCACCATGCTGCCAAAACTTGAGTTGGGAACTGATATCTAACGGCCTTTATTAATTTATAATTATGGTGCCTACAGAAAATTAGCTGGTTTACTGCGTGCGTCTAGTTGGTTAGTCGGTTGGTCTGTCACCAAGTTATTTGTACAGTGAATTATGGTTGTGTTATAGTCTCATGGATTTATAATTATTCAAGCACTTTTAATACCTAAACACGGTAAGGATCATGCATAATCATGACCGCCACCTTGTTTTAGCAGGATTTAGTGACTCAATTTTAATGATTTCTGGAAGAAAATTCTTTAGTTCTCGAAGGTGTGTTTTAGTTGCTAGCTACCCTGATGGATCAAGCGGGTCATGGTAAATTTAGGCTTGTGGAATATGGATGCGTCTGCGATTGTTTGGTCCCATACTAATTACTTTTGATACTTTTCATGGACCATCTGGGTACTGTTCATCTATGCATTTGCCTTATTCGAGGACTTTAAAAGTTTCACTGTCTTCCAACTACTTTGCAATCACAGTGGTGAATGATCACGAGCGCATTGTTAATTGTTTGGTATCTTTGTGCAGTCAAGATTGGAAGGCCTGGTTATAGGGTGACAAAACAATTTGATTCTGATACTAAACAGCGTTCTCTTCTGTTTCAGGTGAGTTTATTCTGTATCGCAGATTTTGTATGAAGTTACTTCACTGGTTCTTTAGTGGGTTTTACTTTTTAAGCCCATGAAAAGCGGAGTTTCAATCTTGAAGGAATTTGATTTATTCAATTTCTTCTCATGGTTTTTTTATTACATCTTTTTTTACCAGAAGGGTTTGGCTTAGGTTTTTTACCATTGCTCTCCCACCCCATTTCCTCTGTTATTCTGGTGTGAGGAGCTTGGGTTGGGGTATTCAGCCATCACAGAATCACCTTATTTCATGGGATACATATAGAATGTCTATTTTGTATGTGTCTTGCTTGAAATGTGATTCGTTTGTAAGCTATTACTGAGGTTAAGCACAACTGTGTCCTCATGGGACAAATTGAGTACCACTATTTGGTATTCACCCATTTTAATGACATTAAAGGCATGTTCATGTCCTGCTTTGTCATCAAAACAAGTGTTTAGATTAGATGCTAGAAACAGGGTTGTGACACGGTTTAAAGTGTCGTCTAATTATTATGGTAAGTTAATGCTATTGTCTTGTCCTTTCATTGTGTTTTTGCTGATTGAATACTCTCAATTATGGTATAACTTTATAGTTGCAAATCAAATGAAAGGTCATCCAGGAGATATAGTGGAGTTTCCTATGCTGATATGTTATATTAGGCCTTATATGGTGATATGCTTGAGGAAGGTCGCTGACTTCATAAAATTGAATTGTTGCAACTTGCAACCACAATAACAGAAAGGATGTTTTCTACTGGATTACAGTGCTATGGTCTCTCACATGTCCTGTTCATAATTCAAATTTGAAGAAGAAAATTTCGGTCTGCTTGCAATCAGATTTTTTAGATGGGCTGCAACAAGATCATCCTTTTTGTGTTGAAATTTGCAAAACCTGGGCCTTATATGCATCTTGCACACGACTTATCTTTAAGTTAAAAAAACTAATTCTAAACTTTCATTTCTTGGCATGTCTTGTTTTTTTGTTCTAATTTGCTAATATAGTTGTCATGCAAAAGAAATAATGCAAGGTCATTTCAAAATGCATAAGTGATAATAGATTCTTATAATGGAGAAATAGAATCCAAATCCTTCCAAATACAATTGTTCCTTGTGCTAAAAGGAATGCAGACTGGTCCCTCAGCTGCATCATTGGAATGATCATGGTTGATAATTGATCCAAAGGAGGCAAGTTAAACAAATCATGAGAACTAAGTACCAGACAAGCAGTAAAGTCTTTTGATGTTAAAAATTCACCGTAGATGCAAGCTGTTGAAGGGACTGATCAGATGGCTCAGATCAGTCTCAAAATGGGTCTGGTTATATATATATATATATATATATATATATATATATATATATATATATATATATATATATATATATATATATATATATATATATATATATATATATATATATATATATATAAAATATACGTTGTGTGTGTATTGATGTATATATGTATATATACAGAAAAACTGAATGGTGACTTTGGCCATCTGGAGTCACCCAACTCATTCATGAGGGTCATCTGATCCATTGTGATGGACGGTTGAGAAAAAAACAAAGAGAAAAGGTGATGGACATTTTCATCATGTAGTATTAGTTCACACTTTTTTCTCATTGTTTTTTTTCTAATCATCCATCACGATGGATCAGACGTCCTTCATGAGTGATCTGGGTGGCTCTGGATAGCCAGAGTCACACCTCACTCTCTCTCCCCCACCCTATGTCACATAGGTATGGGTACGGGTACGGACCATTTTCAAAAAATTTGGGTGTAGGGGTACGGCCGTACACACACGCGGACATATATATATATATATATATATATATATATATATATATATATATATATATATATATATATATATATATATAAATTACAAACAGAATAACATATTCATAAATCATGATCCAAAACACAGTATTAAAGTAATTAACATACAAATATATCAGCTTTCTTGATTCTCGTCAGTCGCATCATCAATATTAGAAGGAGCAATAGGAATGGTTAAAGGGGAAATGCTAAACAGGTAAACAAAACATGCTAAACAAGTCAGACTATAAAACAGTAAAAGTCGGTACAGGCTGCAGCCAAAAAATACTGATTTATCATTTTAATGTTAAAAAATTAAAACATAACAAGTAGAACAGAAAAATAGCATTTCCTCTTTAACCATACCAGTTAGAAGTTAGAACAGTTTTGATTTTAACGTTAGAATGGTTTAAAATGTTAAAATCTTAAAAGCGTTAAAAATCAAAACTGGACAACTTTGGACTTGGTCAAAGTTGACCGAGTCTGAAAATGGACAAAAATGATCCCGGGTACGTTGACCGCACCGAGTCTTAAAAGCGTTAAAAATCAAAACTGGACAACTTTGGACTTGGTCAAAGTTGACCGAGTCTGAAAATGGACAAAAATGATCCTGGGTACGTTGACCGTATCCGGTGCTGCGTTGACCGCACCTTTGCCGCACCCAGGGCCGTATCCGTACTGTGCAGGTACTCCTCCTTAAGAGGAGTACCCGTGTGACATAGGCCTGCTTATATATATATGTATACACACACACACACACACATGTATATAAAGTATAAACATATATATTATATAGTTTTATACCTATATGTATATACATATATAATATTTATATATATGTAGCCAGACTCATTTGAGACTGATCTGACCAGTCCTTTCACTTAACTTTTTTGCACTTTTTTCTACACTGCCTTATAGGCGCCGCATGATCTTTACACTGTACATTCAATTATGTTTTCTTTTATAATTTTAATAAAAAAATTATCTTTTTAAATGTATAGATGTGATTTTAAGATTAACATTCCGATTTTTTTGGCTTCTAGAACTCCTCTTACATGTTTAAAAAGTAAAAACATGGTCTTTCTGCCAATCTTATGTTTTTGCATGCAGATGACATCTGTATAATTATTTTTTCAAGAGCCCCTCAAAAGTATTTGGTGCCAAACTGGGATTGGTTTAATGCATCTCTCTCTCTCTCACATATACATTGCTTTACAGTTTACATCATGCAGCATGCCCACCTCTAAGCCAAGGTGACATGTTGGTTCCTTCTCCATTTCTATTTCATTGGTAGAAGTTAACTCAATATTGAACCATCCATGGGCCAGACATTTGACCTTTGCGAAGTGTCCTTGTGACATGAGCCAAAATATTTTCATGGAAGATGTTTAGAGGGTTTTACACTAACTGATGGTTGCAAAGGTTAGAAGCTTCTTGCTTTGGACCTATGATTTTGTTCATGGTCTTTAAAAAATTTCTTACAATGGATACTTCAGGGATCATATGTATGCAGATAGTACATGGATTTTTTTTTTAAAAAAACAAGACCAATTCAAGCATTTTTAAGAAAAAAAAAACTTGATTCACTATATAATATTCTTGTGTTAAAAACATTTTTTATTATTTATTCATGCTTGTTTATATATTTTGTATAGCATGCTAAGATTTTGTGGTAAAACTCCTGGACTTTAAATTATGAGATTCTTTTGTTTCAAAAATGAGATGTGTAGGGGAATTGGAATTTGAGGCTCTAGAGACAGGATGAACTACCGGTTTCCATACAAACATATATGTATACATTGTATAAACACTGATTTTGAAGGCCTTAAACATCATTGTTGCATACCTCATTCGAAAGTTACCCTTTTACTGAACAAAACCAAGTAGGCCATATGTACTGGTTCTCTTCACCATTTAATTGGACAGACTGTGGTTGATGGTAGTTCTTGATTAATGTTACCATCATACGTACACTAGTTCATTGAAATGGCTGAAAGAGATTTGGTGGCTTGATACTTTTATCTTGGTTATTAGATTGTCAGAGGTTCCTTGATGCCCTCCATTTCTTTCATCAAAGTTCAGTATTTCATGTTTCATGTTTGACAGTGTTTTTTCATGCTTAGTTAATTTTTTTTTACTTTTCCTTTTGAATGGTTTGCACTTGGCAGCATTTTGCATGATTAAACAAAGATGAACAAAGTGCTTGGGTTCATCATCATGTGCTATTCTGGATAGATATTTTGATCATTTAGAGGTATTTGAGCAATTACAGATAAGACCTTGGGTACTGGGTAGTTTGACAAATGTTTTAAACTCTTGGTGCCTAGATTTGGATAAATTTGTCTGAAATGTTTTTATATGATTGAGAGCAAATTACATCCTTCAGGTTTGGTTCTTGAAATGACGTGCAGTATGCTGTATGGGGATATAGAACCATGTTCTTCTCGTATATCTTTCTGTTTCCCTTTGCCTCTTTTGTTTTCCACGTTTGTTGGTTCATCTTTGAAGTTTTACATGATTGGCAGTCAAACTTCATTCCTCTGCTTATGCTGATTTTTCTTACAAAAACCGGAAGTAATATATCTCAGAAGCTAGAAAAATTCTCTGATACTAAGATTGTTGGTACTGGATGGAATTATTTGCATTTTGATTTCATCTGCTTGTTTAGGATGTCATTGGTCATATCTTTGAAGTTTTTTATTGTTTTATTTCTTCATTTGCACTTGCTTGACTATCTTATACCTTGCAGATAGAGTATCCTGAAATAGAAGAAACTGCCAAGCCAAGGCATCGGTTCATGTCATCCTTCGAGCAGGTTTTCATGATGATCTCTATATATTTATATTTGCTTATTTGCTACTAGATCAAATCTTATCCTGTACCTTCTTTTGCTACTCAAGACCAGTATGAATTAGTATTGGACTTGAATTTGCTTTCATTAAATTCTAATGCTTCCTTCTAAACACAACTCTAAGTTATATGTTTCCTTGCATCTTATACATGCCATCTTACCCTTGGGGAAATAGACCGATATTTATGGGTGAATTTTTCTTTGGCAGAGGGTTCAACCTTTTGACAAGCGTTATCAATATCTTTTGTTTGCTGCTGAGCCATATGAAACCATTGCGTTCAAGGTAAAAGCAAAACTATGATTCATTACGCATTTGCTTCCAAATTCACATGGTTGCTCATCCAATTCTGTCTATGAAAGGTTCCAAGCACGGAAATTGATAAATCCACACCGAAGTTCTTCTCCCATTGGGACCCCGACTCAAAAATGTTCACGGTTCGTGCATAAATTTGTTTGATACACTGTAACATTTGTTTTGTGCACAGGTAAATTCCATTGAGTGTTAACCTCACATGTTTAGTCTGTTTGAATGAACAGTTGCAGTTGTATTTCAAAACCAAACCCATGGAAAATAAACCTCCCGGTGTGCCTGGGCCAGTTGCTAATGGGGCTGCAACTCCAAATATTCCACCGCCACCACAAGCACCGCCACCACCTCCACCCCCCCAAGGGGCCCCAAGAGCTCCACCACCACCAATTCCTGGTTCAATAGGCAGAACCCAGCCCTTACCTCCTCCAGCAGCAAATGGTCCTCGTCCTATGCCTCCAGGTGGGGCCCCTTTAGTCGCTCCTCCACCACCAGTTGGGGGTGGCACTATGGCAAATTTCACTCTTGGTCACCAGGTTCCTCGACCACAGATGCCGCCACCACCGGGTTTCCCTGGAGACGGTCGCCCAGCTCCGCCACCACCAAACATGTAGAAGATTTTGCAGACAACGCCTTTGTCAATACGAGCATTGTGTCGTAGAAGCTGCCACTGTTTCGGCCTCCTGAAATGGTTCTTTGCTACTGTACTGGTTATTATCTATAGAAAGCAAGGCGCCGAGTAACCTTTTAGCTACAAAAAGATGCTCGATAGAGCCTCCGTTGAGTAGTTTATGGCGACTTTTTCCTGTTTGGCGACTGCCTGGTATTATCTTCTTTCTGGTTCAGACGCTTGATAACTAATGAAGCCCAAGTATATGGTGGTTGGGGAGAGATCCCCTTCCTCATCTGCCTTTTTGTTACTATCAGCTTCTTGCAGGTCTCTCTTGTGAACTCTCTCTCTCTCTCTCTCTGAGGTATGCCTACTGGAAAACATTGGTTAATCACCCAATTTTCATGTCCAAAATGGTTGTTGGAATATCGTTTCCTGATACATAATTGGTTTGATGTATTTCCTTTTGCAAGAATCTATTTTGTTGCAATCTAAACAATAAAACGAAGTTCAAGCTAGTATTGACCCAACCGAAGTGACGATGACATTCCTCTTCTTTGATCCATCTTCTCTGAAGTTAGAAGCATGCAAAACGGTCCGTTAGTTGTGATTTTGGAGTGTAGCATATGGAAGGCACGCACAAAAGTTTAATGGATAACGAGGGAGATGTACTGATGTACATGCCCCCGCTGTTGGCTTTCCTTTTCTACAATAGAGGGCTATTGTGGTCATTTTGAGCTACGAATACGCAAACGGCCTGTTCGAGCCCGAACATGTAACCTTCCCGGCTATCGAGAAGCCTATCCTGGAGATAAAGTTGAGCCGGAGAAGACCTGCCAGCCCCCACTTGTTTTCCTGCAACTGAGGGACAGAGAACATTATAACATTTACTCTGTCAAGGCTCTATGTAAAAAGAGAGAGAGAGAAATGGATGTCACTTCATGTTGCCAAAAAAAGTTAAGGCACGCACAGGCTGATTGCAGAAAGCAGCTTCAGTTTGAAGCTAAGCAAGAATGCAGGCTGACTGCAGAAAGCAGCTTCAATTTGAAGCTACGCAAGAATGGAGAAAGTTAACATTGAGAGAGCTGCGATTCTGCTTGATGCAAATAAGAAGAGAGAGAGAGATAGATTAAATGCAAGATATATAGCAAGAATGCAGGCTGACTGCAGAAAGCAGCTTCAGTTTGAAGCTAAGCAAGAATGCAGGCTGACTGCAGAAAGCAGCTTAAGTTTGAAGCTAAGCAAGAATGCAGAAAGGTAACATTGTGAGAGCTGCAATTCTGCTTGATGCAAATAAGAGAGGGAGATAGATTAAATGCAATATATATATATATATATATATATATATATATATATATATATATATATATATATATATATATATATATACATTTAACATAAAAAAGGAAAAAAAAAAGCATTAAATGCAGGAGTGCAGTTGTTAGGCTTACAGTGGTTTTGCATTTCCATTTTTTCCGTCTCTTCCTCTCTTTTTTTCCTCTGTTTCTTTTCCTCTCTTCATATTAATATATATGTGCATCCATACATGTGTGTGTACCTACCAGATCCTCGTATATACCTGACTTTGGTGTGGATCATCGATTCATAAGGGCTGTTGATTATAAGAAAATTATTTGGTGAACATCAAGTTACAAATATATAAGTCAAATTATTTTTTCAGTAGTCTAAAATACTCATTGAAGGAGGATACAGAGGAAAAGAATGATGAGAACAAATAAGTTTCCTTAAATGAAGTTTCTTATTCCTTTTAAGGGGTATTTTGGATTCTTAAACAAGCAATTGGACTTATATATTTGCAACTTATTATTCATTATTTCATCTCCTTGCCACCAACAGCCTCGATGATCCCCATGAGAGTCGAGTATTTAATTGTCTTCCTATGTATATAAACGAGCCTAAAAGGCTAAAATTTATAGTACTATAAAAGATCAGGTAAATTGAAACTTTGAAAACAGCTACCAATTAAAAGCAAATCATTTAGCTTCAGTTGATTGCAAAATTGAATTTTCCCTGCAATTGTGAAGCTTTTTTTTTAATTTTTATAGTTTCACACTACCTTTATGAAAATACTACACGAAACAGATATAGTATACATAAAACAAATATAAGGATGAACAAACTGAAGTTTCCTACTCGAAGACTTAATCATATAGAGTTCTAATTTGAGTCATACCTTTTACAACTGGTCCTTCGTAAAAAAGCACGAGCTTTGTGAGGAGGATTGAAACCTTTTGAACTTTTAATAAAGTTCAAATTTTCAAATGGACCAAGAGAAGTAACGTTCAAATTTCCAACGTGCAAGCCAACTACAAAACCCACTTAAGTCTGCAAAGGCGAAAAAGGTAAAGCTATGAACAGTTCACTCCAATGTTATAAAAGGCGTAGCGTATCGCGTATCGGTCGGGCTGACCTATACGCTGTATCGTAACGTATCGTAAACGTAGCGTAGCGTATCGTAAAATTAATTTTTTAATTTTAAAAAATATTTAAAAATCAGAAAAAATAGAGAAAAATTATTAAAAATCAGAAAGAAAACAAAAACTCAGAAATCAAGAAAAATGTNTTTTAACCCGTATCGTACGATACGGGGGTGTATCGTCCGTATCGTACGATACGGCCCCCGTATCGCCCGTATCGTGCGATACGTGTACGATACGGACGCGTATCGTTTTTAAACAGTGTATCGTATAGGTTTTCTTGACCTATACGATACGTATCGTACGATACGCGTCCGTATCGTACGATACGGATAACACTGGTTCACTCTGTACTCACCACGTGGCTGCATTATAAAAAAAAAAGAGAGAAAATCTAAAGTTCTTTAACTTTGAATGAGAAGTGAAATAAACCAGAAAAGACATGAAAAGTGAGAAAAAGGGGGATTTTTTCATATTTTAGAAAACGAAAATTGCTTTTATATATAAGAAAAAAAAAGCAATAATTGGAGCAATTATTGTTGTTCGTTCTTTTTTAGTAGAAAGGGGAGGGAGCCCATCTTGGAGCAAGCTTGCATATGAAGAATTGGAATAATTAATTTTAAATCACTGCCACTAAAATTATCCCATGTGAATCTTATCAGAGGTCAACTCATTCCATTCATCAGCAAATTTAAGAAACGCCATGTGTCAAGTATTAACCAACTTTTTAAGATGCATTGAGAGTTCACTTTAATGGGCCCTTAAATGAACATGAGAGTATAAATGTACAACGAGCGAGTCAAGCTCCAGCATAACCTTTGGTTGTAACAACCAGACCCACTCCTAAACTCGGACTCCTAGTTTGGTGGATCCCAACTTTCCCCCTAACAGTTTCGGTTTCAACTCCAAAATGTTAGGAACCAAGACAATCATATCATTAATGACTCATTTTATAAGCCCTTGAAGATCTCTCACAATCTTCAATACGAGACTAAATTTTTATGGTGTTACACTGGTCAAGTTAAATGTTAAACTCAAACTCGAGTTGAACTTTATGAGTTAAGTTCGACTTGTTTAAGCTGGTTGGTTTGCTCAACTTGATCTCCTTCCCTTTAAGATAATGCCATGCAAATATCAAAAGAATCATCTATAAAGTGGGACACTATGGCTTTTAAGGAAAGTGGTAATGTAACAACCCGGCTCACTTTTGGTCTCAAGTCCCTTGTTCGGAAACCAGAATAATAATAATCTCATTAAACCCTGATTTTATTTGGTTAAAGCTCCAAGAAGAATCATGTTTTGACTATAAGTCATAGAAAATAAGCCTAGAGGGGTCAAAACTTTTCACTCCCCTCTACAAAACTAAATTATGTTAAAAATCTGGGTTTTTCTCAAACCCAGTTTTTGTGGTTCCTAAAACACTTAGAAAAACTTGGTTTTGGAGGTGAAACAAGGTTTTGCCTCTAAAATCTGATTTTGGTATATCATCTAAATGCTTCCTTCCACATCAAACCTGCAGGAGGAGGCCTCCAATCCACATGCTCCATTAAACGATGCACCAACTTACAAACGATGCACCCAGAAGAGCAATTCCATCGTTCAAAATAAGAAAATGAAGGAGAAAAAATGTTGGAATCTTAGTTGGTTCAGTTCTGCTTGGCCCAAAACAAGCAAAATGTCACAGTTAGATGTTATTTTTACTTCATCACCATGACATCTTTTTATCATTCATTTGTTTTTAATGTATGTCACAAGTTGCTGCAGGCATGGAATTTCCTCACCTGATTGATGGATGCAAAATGAGGCCAAGTTGCCCACAAAAAAATTCTGTCAAGATTGCTTGTGCAAAAGAAAAGTTCTTATATATATCATTCTTCTTTTTGTTTTTCTCTTAACTATCATTATATCGAATCAGATGGCCCTGATTAGATATCTGAATTATTCTGAAAAGCTAGAGTCAACCATTTAATTTTCTTATATATATATATATATATATATATATATATATATATATATATATATATATATATATATATATATATATATATATATATATATAGAGAGAGAGAGAGAGAGAGAGAGAGAGAGAGATTAGTTGAATATAACTACGTTGCCTTTGTTAAATGTAAAAAATAAAACAAAAGAAAACATTAAATGAAAGTGTCCGGTTATTAGGTTCCTAGCTTTCATGATTTTGTTTATTGTAGTACATTTTTCCTATCCATAAACTAATCTCTCTCACTAAGTTGACATTTGGAAAGGTAGAAACATTATAAGTTGTCATTTATAGAATGAACTTTGAAACATTATAAGTTTCTATAAGCGTGGATGATCTGCTTCAAATGTTCTTCATTGTCATTGGATAATAGGTTGTTGAAAATAATGCACATGAATGCAATAAAAAGGCCAGAATTAAATTAACTCATGAAGTCAACCACTGAAAAAAAATAGTATCAACAACATGTTGTTGATTAAAAGGTGGTAAAAAAATGGAATCATGAGCATTTTGGTACTATTTCTGTCAAACACGGTATTAAAGTCTCTGACAATAAAACACCATGTGTTTGCACACTATGGCAATGTGGAAGGTGGAACTTCTGGTCTACCCCACCAAAGCCTGGTGCAAAGCACCTGACATTCAAATGTCTGGCATTTAAAGTACCAGATATTCAAACACTATTTCAAGTCAAAACTTATTCAAGTGGAATTTTAATGTTGGTATAGCAATATCAAAACCATATAAAACAAACAGAATGTTTGATGCCATGTTTGTTTGGGGGTTGAACTATTCTATGTGCATTCCATCAATTTAAGCGTAAATTATTTCAAATGGGCCAAGAGAACTGGCGCCAAATTCCAGATGTGGAAGCCAATAAAAACATTATTGGAATATGGAAATGTGGAAAAGTTGAATAGACCACTGTCATTGTCACATAAAAAAAGGTAATATTCGAAAAAAAAACTAGTTTAGACGCATATTTAAAAAAAATACCAGAAAATAAAAAACATGAAAAACACGTACTACACATATTTTTTGTGTTTTTTTTGTATTTTTTAATTTATATATTTTTATATATTTTTTAAGATTTATTAAATGTTTGATTTTTTTTTTTTAAATACCAAGATTTTCTTGAGATTTTTTCGAAATATACAAGTTTGTTGTATTGTATTTGATAAATTCATCACTGTATAATACCTATACACCATATATGTGGCAATGATGTTGGTATAACAATATTGAATCCATTCAAAGACATCATAAAGTTTTATTTCATGTTTGTTTGGGGGTTAAACTATTTTATGAAATGTTTCACGTGCATTCCACTAATATACTCGAATACCATAAATTTAAGTTTACATAATTTCAAATGGGCCGAGAGAACTGGCGCCAAATTCCATATGTGGAAGCTATGAAAACATTATTGGAATATGGAAAGGTGGAAAAATTGAAGAGATCAAACTCTACCAAACCACTTTGAAATGGTAAAAGGGAAAAAGTTAAGAAGGGGGGGTAACATTTTTTTACCCTAAGTGCGCTTCCATATACGTAACAAGAAGCAGTAACAGTAAAATTGGAATTACTAAAATAAATATTGTGCTGAAGTAAAAATTAAATTTTAACCAACAAAGTTGAAAGAGAAAAGCGATACGGATACAGGATCGGATGTTCGATACATGGATCCGGTGGCGTATCTGGACCCGAACTATCCGTAGACAAACCGTATGCATACGTCGCGGATACGCAGGGAACCGTATGTGGACGTTAATTAATGAAAAGACGGCGTACATCGCGCGTGGATAGCCGTCCGTCGGCAGGCGTGCCGAGCAGACGCCTTTTTGCAGAAAATCAACGGCTGAGATCATCCCGATCTCCCCGCCAGTTTCCGCTTAAATCCCTCTGACGGAAAAGCCCTCAGAGGGAAAGAGGGATGCCCCAGGGCGCGCCAAAAAATGATTCGTACTTCAGCAGAAAATTACCGACTAATACTCCTAGTAAATCATTAATTACTTCAGCTATTACTTCGGACCGCCGAGGGCTGACTTGGAAGTCATTAATTTAGAAGAATCGGGGCATTTCGACTTGTGTGCAATGGATGGAACACGACCGGAATTAACGAAAAAGGTGAGGATAATTACGTAACTCCAGCCTGGCCTCGCACGACCCGTACGTGAAGAGACGTGGGCCATGCTTTTCGTTAATGACGAAAGTGCCCTCGGAATTACTGACTCTAATTACGTACTGAGACAGTCGCTAAATGGCCGTACGGAAAGCTGATCCTGGGGAAGGGTATAAAGGATATTTTTTTCCGATAGAGGGTTGGTTTCAAAAAATTGTACCGAAATGATGGGGAGACGTTAACGAATTTACTAGGAGGGTCCTAAATTTGGACAAATGATATAAAACCGAGTTGTTTGTGTAAATTTATAAAATAGCCTCCCCCATTAATTTTAACTCCATTTAAGTAACTATGGTTAAACTACAAGGAAAAGCAGGTTTTTACGGTTCATTTCACCCCGGATAAACCATGGGTTAGTTTGGGGCTTTACGCCTTCCAACATCTGTCAATCCCTGCATTCTTTTTTGAGAATACAAAATAATTGTTTTTTTAGGTTTTATAAAAGTTGAAAGTCTGAATGTCTTTTATCAGATTCTTAAAAATCTTTGTCAGTTGATACGGATACGCTTAGTCACAGTTGATTCTTTTTTATTTCTCATATATCCTGATTTTTCTATTTTTTTTCTTATTCTGTCAAATGCATTTTTCTAATTTGTTTTTTAAAAGAAAGTCGAAATATTGGTGAAAGAAAGAACTGGATAAGTGGGTAAAAGCGTCTTTGGCAAATACTTTCTTAAGTTAGCAGGTTGAGCGAAGAAATCGAAAGTGGTGGGGGCTGTCAAGTTATTTATGTAATTGTCAGTGTTAGCATTTTCAGCAAAACGCATTACGTAACTCCCTGTTGCAGTAAATAACAATTGTTATTTTACCATCGCCTTCGTTCTCTTGTCCAGCTTCTCCGTTTCGCCGCTTTCGTTTCAAGTCTCTGCTTCGGTCTCCTCATTTTTCTTCCTTCCCGCTGACCGTGCCGCCTGCCGTCGTCGACGGCGGCAGTGTTCTTCAGACTCAAGGTTCTGTCGCTTGTTTGTTTTTCCCCTCTTCCGATTATGCCTGTTATATTGTCATTGTTCTGGTATTGTCTGTCGTTGGACATTGACGGTGGATGGGTTTATCTTTATGATGCTGAACGCACACACCACTCAGCGGAAGCGGGATCATTCTCCTTGTTTCTTATTGTTGAAGATAATGTGTTTTTGAAGTCATGCATTCTCTGGTATTCTATTTGAGCACCATTTATTTGTTTTTCTTTTTCTTTTGAAGTCGGAAAAGGGCTTCATTGTGTTCTCTGACGATGTTTGAGAGTTCGTTTACTTCCCTCTGTTTGTTATTCTTGCTGTACAAGACCTGTTCCTCTAGGCCTATGAAAGTTAGGAGTACTGAGGTGAATAAAAGGTGCTTGAAGAGGAGATCGCTGTTGAGATGCTCTTTGTTACATTAGATATTATTAGAGCTTTGCGAGTTTCCTGGTTCAATCTTTGTTGAGTCTTGAGGTTGCTATGCTTCTGTTGTCATGCTGTATATCTGGACCTCTTCAATGTTGTGGGTAAGTTTTCACTCACCTTCGTGGTTGTTTCCTACTTGTTTGTCTATGTGGGTAAGTTTTCACTCACCTTCGTGGTTGTTTCCTACTTGTTTGTCCATGTGTTTCTTTTATACATCTATAACGTAGAGGCCTTACCCCTCTCCTTGTGATGAACTTCTGTTTATTTCTGGTAGAAGAGTCATACCAATGTACCATTACCTTGTCCAGTTAATTAATGCCACCTTCCTTCTAATTTTTTTTCCCTCAAATGAAGTGCTGGCTGTCCAGACCTACAAGTGAAAATTAGTGCGTAACCCGCGTGATTTTCTATTTTTAGGTACGTCCAAGGGGATGCTTTCTTTTTCCCCTTTTTAAATTTTATGAGCTGTTAGGCCTGCAAAAAACTGAAAATCAGAAGTTTGAGGACACACACACACACACACACACAAACACATATAAAATATAGGATTTTTCTGTCCAAACCTGGACTTAGAAATCCACAAACCTTATAATATGTATGTATGTGTGTATACTGTATACATATATGTACATGTTCAGGGGAATGCCTTTTTTTCTCTTACTTACATTCTATGAGTTGTTATACCTAAAAAAACACTCAAAGCTTAAGTGTATATATATATATATATATATATATATATATATATATATATATATATATATATATATATATATATATATATATATATATATATATATATATCATTTGATCAAGTTTGATTGTAATTGTTTTTGAAAGATGGATATCCTTATGCACACATAGAGAGATTACATATATATATATATATATGTGTGTGTGTGTGTGTCCACGTGTGTATATATAGGGACATCCATCTTTCGAAAAAAAATTATGATCAACTTGATCAAATGCTTTATGCTTGTGAAGATAGTTCTCATTCATATACATACGAAGACACAACCCACCCAGTGCAGTCCCCCCCACAAATATATATATATATATATATATATATATATATATATATATATATATATATATATATATATATATATATATATATATATATATATATATATATATATATATACTGAAGGCGTAACGAAATCCATGATTTATTATTATTCTCTTGCCTGTGGCTATTGAAATGATGGTTCTTGTTACATTCAAATATCAGCAGAGGATTGCTTGCAAGGTCTATTTTATGCTTCTGCCATTTATGAGCTGTTCTGTGTTCTAAGAAATTCAAATATTATCTACTGTTAGTCTGGCTTTCTGAGTTCTATATGGCGTTAATCGTTGTTTGGTTGGTTATTTATCGTAGATTTTTGTGTTATTCATTTTTGTTTATCGTAGATTTTTGTGTTGTTCATTTTTGTACGAGCTGATAATCTAGTTTTGGTTCCTCTCTTAGTTTTTTATGATTATTTCAGCTTATGGCTTAATTTGATGATTGTTATACTTCAATGTTTTGGTTTATTCTTTGTGGCTATGACATTATTGAAACTTTGCTGTTAGCGCTCTTGATTGTGTAATTATTGTATTCTGTGCTATAGCATAAAGATAACTAAAACAGAACATTTTTTATTTTCTGTATCTTTTGTGATTCAAAAAGTCAAAACTGATGGAGATTACTTTAAGATGTCCTTCTTTGTGTTGCGTTAATCAGATGATGATAGGCCAACTAGGTTACATACTTTCTAGAGCTTGGTTGATTCTTCTTTTGAATTTAGTCTTATATATACTCTTTGGACTGCGTATATCACTTTTGGCTGGATTTTTCATAACATGCGCTGTATCCTACTCTCTCTCCAGATGGAGAAAGAAAGTCTTCCAACTGATCTTCCACCGCCACCACCAGTAATCCCTCCTAACGTGGTTCCAATAAAAGCTGATTTTGGTCATGTACGGGTTCCGATGGCCAGGAAGGGAACTGGGAGTCTTGGTCAGCGTATCTCTTTGTTGGCCAACCATTTTGCTGTCAGGCGTCCTACCAACATGGATGCTTGTTTTTTCCATTACAGTGTAAGTACATTCTTTTTTTTCCTCATTTGCGTACCATGAAGTGCCGCCTCATTATGTCTTGTTTGCTATGATGCCTTTAGGTTTCTGTGACTTCAGAGGACTCCAGGGCTGTTGAGAGCAAGGGTATTGGAAGGAAAATTATGGACAAAGTGCAGCAAACATATAGTTCTGAACTTAGTCAGAAAGATTTTGCATATGATGGTGAGAAAAGCCTGTTTACTTATGGAGAGCTGCCTAAAAAGACACTGAACTTCACTGTCATATTGGAAAGATCAAATGGCCGAGGGTACTAAAGTTTTGCATATTGTTTCTTTTTGTTATTTTTTTTTCAAATGTGGTTCTGTCATCTTTAAACCTTTCGTGGTTTCCCTTTGCATTATTTCTAATATGCATCCAGTGGTGGAGATGGTAATGGAAATGGCAGCCCTAGTGATGGTGAAAGAAAGCGAATGAAGCGTGGTGGACGATCTCGCAAATTTGATGTTGAGATCAGCTATGCTGCCAAGATACCTCTTCGACAAATTGAAGCAGCTATGAGAGGAGAGGATTCTGGACAGGAGGCCCTTCGTGTTCTGGACATCATTCTGCGACAGCACGCAGCTAAAAAGTGGATGACTATTCAGATTCCTTTTTAATGCTAAATTTGATGATTAATGAATAATGATATGGTGCTGTTTTCTGCTTATTTCATCTCTAATTATTGTTGACGATATCCTCCTTTATGATGTTCAGGGGTTGCCTGCTTGTCCGCCAGTCATTTTTCCATGATGATTCAAGGAATTTTGTGGATATTGGTGGAGGAGTTGTAGGTTGTAGGGGTTTCCATTCATCTTTTAGGCCCACACAGGGTGGATTGTCTCTGAATATAGGTGTGGTAACTTGTTTAGTTGTCAATACAGTATCATTTATTTGACTGCAAAAATTGACTTATTTTGTTCTGGAATAGATGTGACGACTACAATGATACTGAAGCCTGGTCCTGTGATAAACTTCCTTCTTGAAAATCAAAACGTTAGAGATCCTTTTAGAATTGACTGGCTGAAGGTTAGGTGATTTCTTTTGGTCTGTAGCCCATGCCAATGCGGAAGGGCATTAATCATGATGCTTATAAGTTATAACATTTGTTCAACAACTTTAGGCAAGACGGATGCTGAAGAACCTTAGGATCAGGACGACTCACAATTCTATGGAATTCAAGATATCTGGCCTGAGTGAGCATCCTTGCAACCAACAGTAGTATGTACATCTTTTCCATTTTCTTCTCTGTGCTTCTTCTTAGTAACTGGGGACAAATCTCAAATATATCTTTGTATTTTATGATGACCTCTTGGGTTGACATGGCTGCAGCTTTTCATTGCGTGTGAGAAATGGCGGTAATCCTGATGCTCAGGATACTAGAGAAGTCACTGTTTATGAATATTTTCGAAAAGAGAAAGGTGTGGAACTGAAAGATTCAGCATCCCTTCCATGCATTGATGCTGGCAGGCCTAACCATCCAAACTATATTCCAATTGAGGTTTTGTGTTCACCTGGTTTGAGTGAAGTTGGATTACATTTTTAGCTTGTCTTGTAAGTATTTTGTGGTTGGCTCGTCTTTCAGCTTTGTTCGCTTTTGTCACTGCAAAGGTATACAAAGTCTCTCTCCTCTCAACAGAGGGCTTCCTTGGTCGAGAAATCAAGACAAAAGCCTCAGGAGCGTATGAGGACATTAACAGATGTATGTGTTTTGTATTTTTGCCTTTTCTGTATCAAATGTTGTGTAATGGTTCTGATTTGCTATTTGCTTTGTTCTGTAGGCTATGCGATCAAACAGATATCATGAGGATCCTATTCTATCTTCCTGCGGCATTAATTTCAGTGACCAATTTGCGCAGCTGGAGGGCAGAATTTTGCCTTCCCCAAAGGTATCATTTGCTTAACTAGCTTCATCATTTTTTGATGTTTACAATATTTTAATATATCATTGGGTAATGTCCACAACTTACTCCATGTTTTGCTTGTGGTTTAAAGCTTGTATTTGGAAATGGAGAGACTTTTGCACCCCGAAATGGCCGGTGGAATCTCAATCAAAAGGTGCTGATCATTCAATTATCTGTTTATGTTTGCAATTTCTATTTGCACTAACTGCATTGGGTTCCTAGTGAATATTAGTGACATAGTTTTTCTCTCATAATTCATGTATCAGCAAATGCTTCAACCAATCCGCATTCAGCGATGGGCGATTGTTAATTTTTCTGCAAGATGTGATACTGAGCATCTTGCTAGGGAGCTCATTAATACTGGCAGGAACAAAGGAATTGTAAGTTGTGACATCTTATGACCCTCTCAAGGTTTGTCTTAATTCATTTTTCTGCTATTGCATTAACATGTACTAGTGTACCCTTTCCTGAGCAGCTCATCGAACCGCCATTTGCAACATTTGAAGAATCCCCCCAGTTTCGGAATGCCTCACCTGTTGTCAGAGTTGATAAAATGTTTGATCAGCTCAAATCTGGTTTGCCCGGGTTTCCAGAGTTTATTCTTTGTGTTTTGTCTGAGAGGAAAAATTCATATGTCTATGGTAAATGGAGATTCACTTAATGCCTCCAATTCCAAATTCTCTTAGATGTGTCTGGATTAATTTTTTTCCATCATTTAGGGCCATGGAAGAAGAAAGCTCTTTCTGACGTAGGCATTGTGACACAATGCATAGCACCTTCACATAAGATCAATGACCAGTATTTAACCAATGTATTGCTGAAAATCAACTCGAAGGTTTGATGACATTGTCATTCTTTTCAGGTTTGATCATCTTAAGCAATTCTCTTATACACTTCTTCATTTTGTCATTCAGCTTGGTGGAATTAATTCCTTGCTATCCATTGAGAAGACACCAAGTATTCCAATTATATCCACATCCCCAACAATAATCCTTGGGTTGGATGTGTCTCATGGATCGCCGGGTCATTCTGACATGCCTTCCATTGCAGCTGTAATGATTCTTTTTGCTATTTCTTCTAAAGCCATTGTTATATATTTTTTTTGACATCTTCTGTTGAGCATACAGCTTCATAATTCTTATTGTTTATATAACTTAATGTAGCTTTGATATGGATCTACTTGGGGTTGTGAAATAATAGGTTGTTAGCTCTCGTGAGTGGCCTCTAATTTCTCGATATAGAGCAGCTGTGAGGACGCAGTCACCTAAGGTTGAAATGATCGATTCTCTGTTCAAGCCGTCTGTCCATGAGGATAAGAAAATTGATCTTGGAATTATCAAGTTGAGTTAACCGATTCAAATTTCTCCTGAGACTTAGTTTGTTTTTGTAACTTTATGGATCGGAGATTGTATCTTCTTAATTAGTTGTTTTGCCAGTTTACTTGTTGGCATGCTTGCTCAATATTGTCCATCTATGTTTACAAGTTACTACATATGTAATCGAACAGGCTTCCTAGTGTTCCTTGTGGTCAACTTACCAATGGTATAGTATGCGTGGTTAAATTTTCTTCCTTTTCATATGCTGGCAGCGAACTATTGATAGATTTCTACCAGAGTAGTAGGCAAAGAAAACCAGAGAAGATGATCATTTTCAGGTGAAGATCAATGTCATTCCCTGTCTTAGATTCTTAAACAACTTTTTGTGGTTTAAGATCTATTTAATGTTTTATTTATTTGAATTCATTCAGGGATGGCGTCAGTGAGTCTCAATTCAATCAAGTTCTTAATATTGAATTGGAGCAGATTATCGAGGTACCTCTATAATTCTTATTGGTAAAGTAAATGTTAGTGAGCTGTTTCAGTATACATGAAACTGTGCTAATTTGTTTTAAACAATTCTCCTATAGGCTTGTGACTTCCTTGAGTCAGGATATCGTCCTAAGATCACTCTCATTGTTGCCCAGAAGAATCATCACACCAAGCTTTTTCAGAATAGTCCAGAAAATGTGCCACCTGGTATATTGTCTTGAAGACTTGAACAAATGTTCCACCTTTTCGGTAGTTCGTTTTTTTTCAGGTGTACATTGTGTTGTTTCATAGAATTTCTTGAGTATCAGAATCTGTTTCATATACGTTGCTGTAGGTACTGTTGTGGACACAAAGATTTGCCATCCTCGGAATTTTGACTTCTACATGTGTGCTCATGCAGGAATGATTGTAAGTCTTCTCATTTCTCCTGTACATATTTTAGATGCTTGTGTTATTATTTTAAAATTTAAATCTACTTTTTCTGGTTTGAAGGGTACCACTCGGCCAACCCACTATCACATATTGGTGGACGAGATTGGGTTTTCTGCTGATGATCTGCAAATGCTTGTTCACTCTCTCTCCTACGTGTAAGTTTTAACTCTGAGTGATCATGACAGTTATGAGATATTTGATATGGTTTGCACAACTCATCACATCTTCTTCGTTGGCTCTTTGCAGGTACCAACGAAGCACAACTGCCATATCTATTGGTGAGCAGTGATATTAGTTTTTTTCCTTTTCCCTTTTCTTATTGTTTGTTGTTTTATGACGTAAAACTTGATCACTTTTAGCCTTCACATTTTTACTGATATGATTCATATTTCATGTAGTTGCACCTGTAAGCTATGCACATTTGGCAGCAGCTCAGATGTCTCAGTTCATAAAGGGAGAATATGATTCCTCTGATAGTTCAAGCAGCCATGGTGGTGTTACCATACCTGGGAATTTGCAAATTCCTGCGATGCCAAAGTTGCACAAAAACGTCTGCTCCAAAATGTTCTTCTGTTGAAGGCTGTTTTTGGTTGCTCATGCTGTGAATAGTTCCTTTGGAAGGGTCTCCAAGTTTTTTGTAGTTTCACGTACACATGGAAACATGTGATCAGCCCGCCTCGTCTGGAGGCTGCTCTCAATTCATTTAATCTTTTGTACAGAAAAATGGCAGTTCCCTCAACATTTTAGATACTTTGACGTCGGCTTTCAGCACTGATCAAGTGTAGTTGCAGAACTCATACCTTTCTAGGCCAGTTAGCGGAGATCAAGTGTAGCATCTAAACTATACAGATTTGTTGCATGAAATCAACCGAATTATTTTGGTCACATGGCCTATGTACAAGTTACTTCTGCTTTTGTCCGTTCTTTGAGAGTTATTATATGCCATTATTCAGCCTGTTAGATGGAATGGTTTTCCTCTTTTCATTATTTCAGTCCCTGTGGGTCTACGCTATCGATTTATACTAATAAGTTATTTTCAACTTTGGCGACTTTCCTGGTTGCCGAACTTCCTGTTAGTTTGGACTTGAACTTGATGCTATGGGCTTATCATTAAAACCGATGGCTGTGATGTTGTGAAGGAGTCCCATTGGATCACATGGTGCAAATGGTTCGGTTGACATTGCTTTGTGCTGCTTCATGCGATATTTGTATCGTTTTTAAGCAGTTTGCCACCTCAGCCGGAGGCATGGTTTAATTAGAGTACTCTCGAACCAGGTTTACATAATGTTTACTGTTAATGAATCGTGGGTTCTCCTTTATGAAATCTGTTGCACTTGCCACTCTGAGTTGGGCGGGTATCATGCTGGACTTCATAATAAAAAAGTGTTTTGTCAGGTTTAAGACTTTGCAGGAATACAAGTGCTCCATATAACCAAAGATTCTTTACAAAGTTAAAAATCGTTCCACATTAGCTCAGAGTCAAGGTACTACAATTCTTATCCGAAAGGCCAAGAAAGTTGACCTCTCTGCATGGTGTAAACTTTACTTGAACTTAGTCACGGCCAACATAAAAGAATAGGTGTAACCTGTATGTATGTATGCGTTCTTACGGTTTCATGTATCTGTCGGTGGAATTTTATTCTTTATGTGTTAAACCAATTTTTATCTAACTCTAGGTTTTGGGATCATAGTCTGGAGATCATCTTTTAAGTTATGTTTTAAACTTGAAGCCGAAGGTCCTACCTACGTTTTATCATAACCAGGCATGTTCGAGAAGGAAAATGATTCATGTTCCTTCTGTCGATCAACTTACAAGCTCTTATGTATTATTTCACCAAGTCTCTATCACATTGATGCCCATGCTTTCTCAGCCCATACCAGTGGACGCTAGACAAGTATTCACTCACATGTTCACATACTAGTACCACAAATGCATGCACACATGTCCATTGTGAATACAGCAGAAGACGGGTTGGGCTGGAGCTGCACATGTCGGCAGATCCTTTCAGTAGTTTGGTAAAGTTCCAAGTACGGGATTGCTTTCAAAGAAGATGACAGGCTTGAGATCAAAGCTTGCAGAAACTGTTGGCATGATAGGGAAGTCCTCTTGGCATGGGATGTGGTGGAAGCCTAGTGTGTACCACGGCACAATATCCTTGTCCTGTATAGATCGATCCCTGCAAATCAAACACGAAAAAAGAAAAAGGTTGGTGCATGTCAGTCTTCACTTATAAAACTTTGTCGGAGAAGGTTGATATAATGGGATGGATTTTGGCTGTCCTGTGGCAATGGTTTCTCAAATCACATCTGTACCATTCCTTGTGAAAACTAATGCCACTAAGCTCTTGGAGGTAGGGATATGATAAACTATCTGGATTCAGGGAGGATGTCTTAATCAAATTCTATGTAATCCGAGTCCAATGCCTACTTGAATTCAGAAAAGTCCGAATTCAGATCTATCAGCATAGGAATTGACATTTGCATGTAACTGGGTAGAAACCTATCCAATCCCAATCACATAACAGATTCAGATTCAGTTATCAAACAACATGCTGAACCTGATACCGATTAGCAAATGGGTTCAGATTTCTTTACCAGATCAAATATATGTGATCCTACATGCATCCCCATAGGAGGTATACCTCAGGAAAAGGTTCAGGGTTGTGTCTAGTAGTGATACCTTTGAGACCATAAAACAAGAGTATCATCTCCTTGGCTCTGGTATGCCAGCAACCAGCACACTCCTCGTTTCCGTTCTAAGGAATCACCCATATCTGCATCCCATTCAATTTCAAGGATAGTAATATAGTATACACCAACAAAAGCAGGCATTTAACATGAACTACTAAAATCTCTCTAGTTTTGGAACAGTGGTGATCAAGCAGTGGTGTTTGATTGTTCTTATTATGCTATTTGTCCATGTTTTTATGCTGAATTAATCATGGCACTATGGCAGGCATGATGAAAGCAGAGTTATAGAAGAAGAAATTGTGGTCAGATAGGAACCTGGTTGTTGGTGAAAGCTCCTCTTTGCTGTGGAGGATCACTCCCATCCAACAAACTTGCTGCTGTAGCTGCAGCCTGCAGGACGACCTTGTACCCAACTAGGTTGCCTACCTTCAGGGGCGGAGCTAGGATTTTTTTCAGGGGCGGGCCAAACGGTTCAACGAACTATATATATATAGAGAGAGAGAGAATCACACACTTTATATAATATTTGCCAACCACAGTATAATAGAAGTGAACATATATCGTATATAATTGCCCACGTTATAAACGTGAAGCGCGACCTATCCTACGGTACATTTAATAATTGCTTGTGTCATTAACACAAAGCGCGATCTATCCTAAACAGATAAGGTGCTCTATTTCTATTATAGTGACGTAAGTGTGAGCAGTGAACATAAAATGGACATACAAATGTCATAACTCAAAATATAGCAAACAAATACATATATAAACTCCAAAACCAAAAAAATAAATGTTACTTACCTAAAACAAGCAGTTTTGTATTCTTTCTATGTAACACAATCAGTATTTGCATTGAGCATGTGTGTCAAAAACAGCTTTGACATTATATTGAATATGATGCTTATGAAAGTTTAAAAATGAGAAGCATTGGCATTATGTATTGATATTTGATTCATTTATCATATCTCATGAAACTCATTACTCATGTCTCACAATGTAGATTTTAAACAGACAAGCATAAATGAGACTTTTCAAATGCACAGTTCAAAACTGTTACTTTCTCGTGACATTGCAATTCCCATCATCAATAACTATGTTCTCACAATATAGAGAAGCAACAACCTTGACAATGGCATCAGCAAAATAGTCTAGCACTAGAACTTCTAGCTTTATCTTTTAAATGGGATTAGATGAGCAAACTGGGCAACAACAGTAACTACAAGATTCCATCAAAACAACCTAGAAATGGAGTAATTAGCTTCAAGTCTCTCTCCTTGAAATAGGAAGGTCTAAGACACTATTAGAAACAAATAACAAGAATGGCTTGCCCATACAGTTCCAGGATGCACTCCCTGCACGTTCGAGTGGAAGAAACAACACAATGGGAAAACCTTCAGGAGGTTTTAATACTTGACATCATCAATGTCCTTCATACATGCATCTATATGAGATTACATATTCAAACAAGTTAAACAGTCATTGAAAATTTTGATAAGTCGCCAAAACTCTTGTTGCAATTTTTGAAGCTAGTGCTCTAGGTTTCAAGTTTCAAGTCAACAAGGATTGTACCTGAGGATTAAGAAGGTTGCCGGCAGTAGCAGAACCAAGAATGGATCTGTTCAGCCCTTTCATATTCCGATGTTCAAAAGAAACGGTTCCACCAGGTTGGATAGATGCCTGACAAAAGATGTATAACAGTATAAGAAGTCACTTATACACTAAAAAAAGACTAGATTAAGAAGAAATAACAACAATTGAAAGCATAAGCATCGTGAAACCAATAACCTTCCAGAAGCACTCAGGCCATACGGAATACAGTAAAGCAAACACAGAGTCGTAAGGCTGTTCAGAGAAACAAAATGAAGGATTATAAAGATTATGGGAGATCCATTATAATAAGCAGTGGGGAGAACATTCTTCACGTGCCTTTTAGCAAAATAAAGTATTAAAGATTTGTGGATTTACTGGTCAAATGATGCAGATATTTCGAAAGTAAACAAAGTCTAAAACCTCAGAGATTTAATTTTTATCAGCCAATGAGTCTCCCCTTCATGCATCTTTTAGCTCAGTTTTAAGCTTCAATCTCTCTTATAGAAAAACTGATTTTACTATCTTTCTGGTTTCATGCAATTCAGGACTCATAACCTCTTAAAGACATCCAGATCATTATTCCATTATAAGGAAACTGAAGGGTCATGGATGGGTTCTCTATGCAACATACCCACACATACGCCGTACGAATTGAATCTCGTTAAAAATGACAAAAAAAAACCTACATATTCTAGGTGAAACATTTCATGTAGCCAGTAGCCCCAAAGAATGATATATTCACAAGAACTGAAAGTGAAATCTGTACCAGATTGAAAGCACTGAAGTTTCAATCTCTGGATTAGGCAGTAGCCCAGAGAGTAGTATCAGCAGTTGCTGCAGTTCGAACGACCAATATTCTAGATTGTGTCAATCAAAAGAAAACAATACATTAATCCATGAATGGCTAGAGAAAAAAAAAAATCCAAAGAACAAACTAAAACTCAGCAAACAGGAGTGAAAGGAAATAATGGAGCAAGCTTACCAGATCATCCTTGCAGAAGGAAAAGAAAGCTTGAGGAAATCACAAAATCCACCAAACGAGTCCTTTGATAGCGAGGCCAATGTACACTTACAGGAAGGTGAAACGTTTCTCTCTCAAAATGCCCAATAAGCGGCCAGGGCAGGGAGGGACTGAGCGAGCGAGAGAGCGCGCGCGAGTGGGGCCGCCGCTAGCCTCCGCTGTGGGCCAGAGAGGCAGGCAACGAGCGAGAGAGAGGGCGCGAGACGGCGAGAGAGAGGGCCGGGCCAGCAACGGCCTGCGCTGTGGGCCAGAGACACAGAGAGGGAGGGTGGTAGGACGGTCCCTAAGGCGCTGCAATCTGCCGCCGAAGTCACTGCCTGTACTGCCGCCCGTATCAGAGGGACTGCCGCCCAGCGAGCGAGCGAGAGGGGGCGCCGGCGAAATAGGGTAGGGCCAACCCATCGCGGAAGGCCGGGCCAAAATAATTTTTTTTTTGATTTTTTAAATATATATATTTTTTCCAAATGCGCTACCGGCCATGGCCCCAGGCGGGCCCCCCTCCCTCCGCCCCTGCCTACCTTTGTCTTCAAAATTCTTTGAAGTGTTTACCTCATGAAACTCAAAGGGCTGTTACAGTTTGAGCTTGACCTGGGCATCCCTTTCGGTCCGCGCCACCTCCCGGACCGCCTTCAAGAAACTTACCGGTAGCAGAGGATTTTCTTTTTTGAGAATTTTCAGCAAAAAGCATTATGTAACTCCTGTTACGGTAAATACCAAGTATTATTTTGCCATTGCCATTGCCATTGCCATTGTTCTCTTGTCCTCCTCTCCGCTTCTGTGTCCTTGTTTTTCTTCCTTCCCGCTCGATCGTGCCGGCTGCCGTCGTCGACGCCGGCGGTGTTCTTGAGACTCAAGGTTCTGTTGCTTGTTTGTTTTTCTCCTTTCTGATCATGCCTCTTGGTGAATATTGTCATCTTTTCTGATTCTGCCTGTCGTTGGACATTATCGGTGGATGGGTTTCTGTTTGCGATGCTGAACACACACACCATTAAGCGGAAGCTGGGTCATTCTCCTTGTTTCTGGTTGTTGACTTTAATATGTTCTTGAAGTCATGCATTCTCTGTTATTCATTTTGAGCAGCATTTATGGCAAATATTTTTAGGAGGCTGTTTGAGCTCCCCCACCCTTTGCAAACGGCAGGCATCAGGCAAGCCCAATGCTGCTGCGTTTTTTTTTTATAAAGAAAAAAAAATTTGAACCGTTCCATCTACAGATCAGACGGTTTTGATGAGCGGTCCATTTGACATCTTTGTGTTGCGTTCATCAGATGATGACAGACCAAACAGGTTACGTACTTTCTACAGCATGGTCTATTCTTCTTTTGTATATATGCCTCTATATCCTCTTTGGACTGCGTCTGTCACTTTTGTCAGGATTTTTCATAACAGTCACTGTATCCTCCTCTCTCCAGATGGAGAAAGAAAGTCTTCCAACTGATCTTCCACCGCCACCACCAGTAATCCCTCCTGATGTGGTTCCAATAAAAGCTGATCCTCGTCATGTACGAGTTCCGATGGCCAGGAAGGGAACCGGGAGTATTGGCCAGCGTATCTCCTTGTCGGCCAACCATTTTGCTGTCAGGCGTCCTACCAACATGGATGCTTGTTTTTTTCCATTACAGTGTAAGATTTTTTTTTGCTTCATTAGTCTACCATGAAAGTGCTTCATTATGTCTCGTTTGCTATGATGCCTTTAGGTTTCTGTGACTTCAGAGGACTCCAGGGCTGCTGAGAGCAAGGGTATTGGAAGGAAAATTATGGACAAAGTGCAACAAACATATAGTTCTGAACTTAGTCAGAAAGATTTTGCATATGATGGCAAGAAAAGCCTGTTTACTTATGGAGAGCTGCCTAAAAAGACACTGAACTTCACTGTCATATTGGAAAGCTCATATGGCCGAGGGTACCAAAGTTTTGCATGTTATATGTTATTTCTTTTTCCTGCAATTTCTTTTTTTAAGTTTTGGTTCCGTCATGTTTAAAGCTTTCATTGATTCATTTGCATTGTTTCTAATATACATCCAGTGGTGGAGATGGCAACGGGCATGGCAGCCCCAGTGAGGGTGAAAGAAAGCGAATGAAGCGTGGTGGACGATCTCGTAAATTTGATGTTGAGATTTGCTATGCTGCCAAGATACCTCTCCGCCAAATTGAAGCAGCTATGAGAGGAGAGGAGTCTGGACAGGAGGCCCTTCGTGTTCTGGACATCATTCTGCGACAGCACGCAGCTAAAAAGTGGATGATTCTTCAGATTCCTTTTTACTACTAAATTTGATGATTAATGATATGGTGCTGTTTTCTGCTGACTTCATCTCTAATTATTGTTGATGATATCCTCTTTTATGATGTTCAGGGGTTGCCTGCTTGTCGGCCAGTCATTTTTCCATGATGATTCAAGGAACTTTGTGGGTATTGGTGGAGGAGTTGTAGGTTGTAGGGGTTTCCATTCATCTTTTAGGCCTGCACAGGGTGGATTGTCTCTGAATATAGGTGTGGTAACTGTTCTAGTTGTCAATACAGTAGTATCATTTATTTGACTGCAACAAGTGACGTTTTGTGTTTTGGAATAGATGTGACGACTACAATGATACTGAAGCCTGGTCCTGTGATGAACTTCCTTCTTGAAACTCAAAACGTTAGAGATCCTTTTAGAATTGACTGGCAGAAGGTTAGGTGATTGGTTTTGGTCTGTAGCCCATGCCAATGCGGAAGGGCATTAATCATGATGCTTATAACATTTGTTCAACAACTTTAGGCAAGACGGATGCTGAAGAACCTTAGGATCAGGACGACTCACAATTCTATGGAATTCAAGATATCTGGTCTCAGCGAGCATCCTTGCTGCCAACAGTAGTATGTATATCATTTCCATCTTCTCTGTGCTTCTTCTTAGTAAATGGGGACATTCTCAAATATATCTTTGGTATTTGATGATGACTTCATGGGTTGACATGGCTGCAGCTTTTCATTGCGTGTGAAAAATGGCGGTAATCCTGATGCTCAGAAGACTAGAGAAATCACTGTTTATGAATATTTTCGAAAAGAGAAAGGCGTGGAACTGAAAGATTCAGCGCCCCTTCCATGCATTGATGTTGGCAGGCCGAATCATCCAAACTACATTCCAATTGAGGTTTTGTGTTCACCTGGTTTGCTTGAAGTTGGATTACATTTTAATGATCTTGTAAGTATTTTGTGGTTGGCTTGTCTTTCAGCTTTGTTCACTTCTGTCTCTGCAAAGGTATACAAAGTCTCTCTCCTCTCAACAGAGGGCTTCCTTAGTTGAGAAATCAAGACAGAAGCCTCAGGAGCGTATGAGGACATTAACAGATGTATGTGTTTTGTATTTTTACCTTTTCTGTATCACAAGTTGTATAGTGGATCTGATTCACTATTTGCTTGGTTCTGTAGGCTATGCGATCAAACAGATATCATGAGGATCCTATTCTATCTGCCTGTGGCATTAATTTCAGTGATCAATTTGTACGGCTGGAAGGCAGAATTTTGCCTTCTCCAACGGTATACATTTGCTTAACTAGCTTCATCACTTTTTGATGTTTCCAATATTTTATTATATCATTAGGTAATGTCCACAACTCACTCCATGTTTTGCTTGTGGTTTAAAGCTTGTATTTGGAAAAGGGAAGTCTCTTTTACCCCGAAATGGCCACTGGAATTTCAATCAAAAGGTGCTGATCCTCTAATTATCTGTTTATTTTTGTAATTTCTGTTTGGTGGCTGTATTGGTTTCCAAGTGAATGTTAGGGACATAATTTTTCTCTCATAATTTATGTATCAGCAAATGCTTGAACCAAGCCACATTCAGCGATGGGCGATTGTTAATTTTTCTGCAAGATGTGATATTGAGCTTCTTGCTAGGAAGCTTGCTAATACTGGCTATAATAAGGGAATTGTAAGTTGTGACATCTTATGAACTGTCTCAACGTTTTTCTTAATTCATTTTTCTGCTATTGCATTAACTGTACTGTTTCGTGAGCAGCACATTGCACCACCCTGTGCGACATTTGAAGAATCCCCCCAGTTTCAGAATGCCTCACCTGCTGTCAGAGTTGATAAAATGTTTGATCAGATCAATCCTGATTTGCTAAAAGATTTAGAGTTTATTCTTTGTGTTTTATCTGAGAAGAAAACTTCACATGTCTATGGTAAAAGCAGATTTACTAAATACCTCCAATTCCAAATTCTCTTAGATGTGTGTCTGGATTAATTTTTTTCCCCATCATTAGGGCCATGGAAAAGGAGAACTCTTTCTGACTTAGGCATTGTGACACAATGCATATCACCTTCACCCAAGATCAATGATCAGTATTTAACCAATGTATTGCTGAAAATCAACTCGAAGGTTTGATAACATTTTCATTCTTTTCAGGTTTGATCATCTCAAGCAATGCTCTTATACACTTCTTCATTTTGTCATTCAGCTTGGTGGAATCAATTCCTTGCTATCCTTTGAGAAGACACGAAGTATTCCAATTATCTCCACATCCCCAACAATAATCTTTGGGCTGGATGTGTCTCATGGATCTGCGGGTCATTCTGACTTGCCTTCCATTGCAGCTGTAACGATTCTTTGTGCTATTTCTTCTGAAGCCATTGTTATATTTTTTTGACATCTTCTGTTGAGTATACAGCTTCCTAACTGTTATTGTTTCTATAACCTAATGTGGCTTTGATGTGGATCCACTTGGGGTTGTGAAATAATAGGTTGTTAGCTCTCGTGAGTGGCCTCTAATTTCTCGATATAGAGCAGCTGTGAGGACGCAGTCACCTAAGGTTGAAATGATTGATTCTCTGTTCAAGCCTTCTGGCCCTGAGGATAAGAAAACTGATCTTGGAATTATCAAGTTGAGTTAACCGATTCAAATTTCTCCAGAGAAATTATCTGTTCTTCTAACTTTGTGGATCGGAGGTTGTATCTTGTTAATTAGTTGTTTTGCAATGTTACTTGTTCGCCTGCTTGGTTAGGATCTCTTGAAGTTTTACTGGTTTGATTGGAGCTTGCTTCAATTTCTTTGAATAGTTAAACTTGCATTGCTCAAAACTGTCTTTGCCTTATTTTTGCTCAATATTGTCCATCTATATTTACAAGTTACAACATATGCAATCAAGCAGCCCTCGTTGTCTTCCTTGCAGTCAACTTACCAATAGTATAGTATGTGTGGTTAAATTTTATTCCTTTTCGTGATTGGTGGCAGTGAACTATTGATAGATTTTTACCAGAGCTGTGGACGAAAACCAGAAAAGATTATCATTTTCAGGTAAAGATCAATTTCACTCCTTCTTCCCCTCTTTCTTAGATTCTTAAACAATTTTTTCTGGTTTAAGATATATTTAATATTTCTTTTATTTGAATTCATTCAGGGATGGCGTCAGTGAGTCTCAATTCAATCAAGTTCTTAATATTGAATTGAAGCAGATTACCGAGGTACCTCTATAATTCTTATTGGTAAAGTAAATGTTAATGAGCTGTTCCAGTATACATGAAACTGTGCTAAGTTGTTTGAAAAATTTCTCCTGTAGGCTTGTGACTTCATCGAGCCAGGATATCAGCCTAAGATCACTCTTATTGTTGCCCAGAAGAATCATCACACAAAGCTTTTTCAGGATAGTCCAGAAAATGTGCCACCTGGTATGTTGTCTTGAACAAATGTTCCACCTTTTTTGTTAATTTGTTTTGTTTTAGGTGTACTTTGTGTTGTATCATAGAACTTCTTGAGTATCAGAATCTTTTTCATATACCTTGCTGTAGGTACTGTTGTGGACACAAAGATTTGCCATCCTCTGAATTTTGACTTCTACATGTGTGCTCATGCAGGAATGATTGTAAGTCTTCTCATTTTCTCCATTACATGTTTTGGATGCTTGTGTTATTATTTTTAGTCTACTCTTTCTGGTTTGAAGGGTACCACTCGGCCAACCCACTATCACATATTGGTGGACGAGATTGGGTTTTCTGCTGATAATCTGCAAATGCTTGTTCACTTCCTCTCCTATGTGTAAGATTTAACTCTGGGTGGTCATGACAGTTATGAGATATTTGATATGGTTGTTTGCTTAACTCATCACATCTTCTTCGTTGGCTCTTTGCAGGTACCAACGAAGCACAACTGCCATATCTATTGGTGAGCAGTGATTTTAGCTGTTTTTCTTTTTCCCTTTTCTTATTGTTTGTTGTTTTATGACGTAAACTTAATCACTTTTAGCGTTCACATTTTTACTGATATGGTGCATATTTCATGTAGTTGCACCTATAAGCTATGCACATTTGGCAGCAGCTCAGATGTCTCAGTTCATAAAGGGAGAGTATGATTCTTCTGATACTTCAAACAGCCATGGTGGTATTACCATACCTGGGAAAACTTGGAGACACTTCCAAACGAACTTATGATTCTTCTGATACTTCAAACAGCCATGGTGGTATTACCATACCTGGG